>BMAO01037434.1:0-43901 GCA_019973975.1 Trichonephila clavata | reverse complement strand
CCAATAACAATTAATTGTATCTCTCTACTTAAATGAACTTGCGTGCGCATTTATGGGCATGCGCAGTTTGCATAAAACTTATTGATAGGACAAATTTAGATATTCGTACCCTATCCACAGAAGTCCCCTAACAGCACTATAGTCCAATAAAATATAACATGATATTTTTCTTACAGGCATTTAATTTTTAATATTGGGCAGAATTCATATCTTCTCTTTACATGTCTTTGAAACCTCATTCTTGTAAATTGAAAACCTCATTATTCAATTCCATGCTACAGAATCTTGTTCTTTCATAGATCGAAAAAGCACACGCAGTATTTTGTAAAGCAAAGTTATATTATATAATGACAGAAAAACCTACAAAAATTTTTGAAGCCGAATATGAAAGCAGTCGTATGTCGCAAAAATAAATAAAATAAAAGTGCATGAAGCAAGGAATGGAAGTATATGGAGTTCTAAACATTACCATGAAAAAGAATTTAAACACATTTTTGAAATTTTTGCTTTGATAGGAATTGAAGGGAAGGAAGACCAGAAAAGGAAATGTAGCGTTTTATTAAATGAGAAAGGAAGATAAATAGTAAGTAGCAGAAATCTTGCTGCATCAAGAATTGTTGCAAATTATTTACATTTTTCCTACTGTTTGTAAAATTGTGTACCAATGTGACATGGATAGTACTCCTAAATGGTAAAATTAGAGAATTTGCACACAGTTTATTGGCAATATTAAACACGGTACTTTATTTATCCTTTTACAAACGGTGAAATGTTATGCTACAAATGACTGAAGATCTCTGTAAAATTCGTCAAAAGTTAAGCAATAATCTTCGAAATTCAAAGTACCTTTTTCACGTGTATCCTACTTATGCAAATTTTAATGATAATCTGCGTTTTTTCTCAAGCTTACGTGGGAAAGAAAAGCGTCAAATTTCACGAAAATGCAATCAAATTAAAATTTGCGATCGATTCTTTCGATAACGAACTCTATTATTGTTTCAGGCTTAATTAAGATATAGATATGTTGTTTTATATATTGGCATGCACCATTCTTTCCCTTTTTACTTTTTATTACTGCTATAGATGTCGACTCATCCAAAATATCCTCCAGCGTCTCATTTGTCAATTAAATATCTGCTTACCAGAAAATATTGAGCATCTTCTGTGCTTGTATGCAAATATTGAAAAATATATGAACACGATGGAGAAACATTTTTCTTTCCCTGCTTTCGTCGCAATTCTCATTTGTATGACTGGAACTTTTTGGGGAGGATACAAACTGGCATTTTATTCAGATGCAGTCAATGATTTTTTCTTCTTTAGGGGCTTTTACACTGCCCTTTACTTGTATGTTCTTATATTGATTATGGTCTCTATGTCCGTAACAAACGAGTGGAGAAAACAAGCTAAAACTCATATGTTGTATACATCATGTATGATTCCGAAAGACCAATGGGATATTAAGAACAGTTTCAAAAAGGTTCTGGTACAAGAAAACATTTTGAGTTTGTGGGGGATTTTTGTGGTGAACAGATCTCTGCTTATTGCTAGTATTGGTACTTTGCTAACCTATGGAATCTTGATTGGCAACTTGCGAAATTCATGATAAAAAAAAATATTGTAAGCTGAGCAAATTTCTTTGAAGTAAGTACAGAGAAATATTTGCTGGATGCCTTGTATAACCACATGATAATCCTCCCACCTCTATTCCCAACAAAAAAGTTACTGTAATGAAAAAACATCGAAAAGTGTGCGTTAAATCCTTTGTAGAAAAAAGTACTGCATGGTTAATGAATTGTTTGATTTGAATATTTTTCGTTAGAATTGACAACTTAAATTACTTGTATTTCAATAATTACTTTTAAATAAAATAAAAAAATTTCGTAAGTTGTGCCCTTTTGTGTGAATAAAATATTCTTTTTTAAGGTAGGTTCTGCTCGTAGCAACGACATCGTTACGCTTTAAATCTTTATACAATGATAATTTGAAGAAATATTTCTAGAATCTTGTATATCAATTTTCCAGTCTACAAGAATACAATGCAGTGAAGCAATATTGCAGTAAAAAAATGGACCTTATTAGAAATGGATTTTAGTTAATATTTCCTATGATCACATTGATTTTGTATTGTTGCTGGTGTGTATGTTAATGTATATTTTAATGTGTAAGCATGCATAAAGGTTTTTAAATTACACATATACGTTTTTTTTTTCACGAAGCTATGAAAATTTTGTGCACTTTTGAGAAATAACCCTCGAAGAATTAAAACCAAACAACATAACTATTGGATCTGGTAGTCATTTATGTTAAAAATAAATAAATAAAATGAAACAGTCAGCAATATTTATTATGATAATTTTAACATTTTTGACATTTCTATTGTTTTTTTAATCAATATTAAGATAATTAATTTATACATTTCCGTGTCCTTAATAATAATTCTTTGAAAAATTTCATGCATTAAAATACTATATGCTTAGCAACTTATAAACATAGTAATTTTATCTCAAATATTAATTAAATTACAATATATTTTTTCGAAATAAGTCCTTAGTGTAACGATATACAATTTGTTTGATATTATCATAGGTAATAATAATTGTTGTCTTAGAGAATGATCTCGTAAAGCTATTGTCCTAAATGTGATGCTTGATGTATGAGGAATAGAAGTAGCAATTAATTCCTGTAGAGAGATTACCAATATTAAGTTATTCGTACAAAAGACTCAAAAATACACTTTTTAAATGAAATTAACCATAATTAATTTCATTCAACTTCACTTTTTTAAATAATAAACAGGAAACAAATTTCATTTCCATTTTTATATATTTTGGTGCACAGCAGCATTTTTATTTGATAAGCTAGTTATATAGTTATTTTTATCGTTTAAAAATGTTTTCAATTTCCAAAAGAAATGACGATTTTTATTGGACATTCCATTTAGCTCTTCTTTACTCCTGTAGATGGCATCTGGCATTTGTGATGTTTTTAATGTAAATTTATTTCTTACTTGGTTCTCTCTTTTAGGTTCAATCCCACATTTCTTGAATTAACTTCAAAACAATTATTTTCTTGGGAACTTGTCCATAGCAATTCATTTAGATCTGGATTTAAAATTTCTTTCAAATTATTTCCTTTAAATCAATAATTTCATGCAGAGCACATTGATTACAAAATCTACTCCTCTTACGTTTTGATAAATTCTTAATTAATGTTTGATATCCTACTCGATTTTTTCTCTGCTTTCCATGAAATTGATAATAATGATAAGCATGAGCCACAAAACAGTAAGTTAAATTTTTAATTTCCTTAACTCATAAGCGATACCATTAATTTGTGTTGTGTGTGTTTTTTTTTTTTTTTTTTTTTTTTTTTTTTTTTTTTTTTACTTTCAAAAACATCACCAAGAAAAACTTTTAATGCAAATGATTAGAAACTCCTCAAAATAGAAGTTTCAAAACATTTCATTCATATTAATTTGGTACTAACGTACTATCGCAACCATGCTGTTGGCGCTGCGATCGGTACCCCCACCGCACTCCCACACTTGTTCAATCTCGTACATAGGAAAACACTGCAAAATGCAGCCTCAATAAATGTTTATGCCTTAAAACTGTGGTGTCTTATTGTGGTTTCATTTCAGAAATGTAAACCACTGATAATGATTTACAAAAGTTTGCGCATCGTCAGAGCTTGGTGCCCCCTTCTGGGGGGATTTACCATCTTCCGGGGAATGTACTAGGTCTGTAGTGGTAAAACACCAATAAGAAAAAATTAAAAAGAGTCCCATTACTAGAAAAAAAATGTTCGGCCCATTTTTATAAGTTATTGGGCAGTACATGTTATGTGCTGTGCTAAATTCATTACAAACCTTTACATCTTCCGAAACATGTTTGTGATTTGTAAAATCCTCAAAGACAGAACAGCTGTTGTCGTTGGTATCGTTCAGTTTATTCCTTTAAAAACTGCACAAGGTCTAAAGCGAAAAAACTACTCTATAAAATTCTGCTCATAAATGCTTACGTGCATTTACCGAACACAAACTTGACTCCATTTTTGAAAAACATGTTTATAAAACTGGTTTTTTTCCCTCTCGTTTGCGATTTTAAGATATTGATGAGTAACTTTTATCTTTTTTGTACTATGAGCATTTTACCGAGTATTGCATCCCCATTTGTGAATGGAAATGTTCTTACGTTTTACTTTCCATGGAAAATATAGTGAAAATCCGTTGGATAGCGTGCAAATAAATTAATTTTGATTTCCATGTATCTATGAAAATCTTAAAAGAAAAAAGCGACTCACTCATTATATCTCCGGAACTAATTTTTAGACCTACAGATTTTAAATTTGACCAGTGCGTTCCTTTCATGAAGTAAATATCTGATAAGAAGGGGTTTGCGTGAAAATCAAACCTAATGGGAATTACAAAGGGTTAAGGGGCGTTATAAGTAAATATTCCCGTTTCTTAACTATTAGATCTACTATCTCAAAATTTGGAAGACATGTTCATTTCATGATATAGCAATCCTCAAAAAATAGGTTTGGGGGAAAATCGACTCTCAAGAAGGTTGAAAAGGGTTTAAGGGCGTTAGAGATCTACATTCCCACGTTTTGGAACGAATAGACCTACAGTAATGAAATTTGGCCTGCTTGTGTATTCTGTTGAGTTGAAATCCACGAAGAATGGATTTCATGGAAATCGACTCTCAATGGGGTTATGGCAGTTCTTCTCAAACTTTCAATATTTGCGATCTAATATTCAATCATAATCTTATCGCCCCCCCCATACTATACCAGTGTATTGAATTCAATAATACCATAGTTTAATGCTAAGTTAGAATACGACTCATACCTCCTTAGCTCCATCGCCTTATATCCACGTGCATTTTTTTGCCCAACTTTCGCCGAATCTGAGGAGAAAGGTTACGTAAACAAAACGACATGCTCTGACATCAGCCACGTTCTTTCTCCACATTGAAACATTACTCGCTGATTTTTCTGCTTCGAAAACGACCATCCAATATTATTTCTTTTATTTCGCTCGCCTTTTGTTTATGGGTAAACAGAAATGGAGCATCATTCTGTTTAAAATATTATACGCCGTTAAAATATGTTCACCAATAAAATATTATACGCCATATCTGATGCGTTTGATGCAAAGCATCACCGTTACCGCCACTTGTTTTATGACGTAGGGCCGAAGAACCCAATTGGCTGGAATTTCAAGCAACTTTCATTTAGAGCAACTTTCTCAGTTCACTGGCAAAAGTTGTTCAAACCATGCTATGGCAACGGGTAAAATTCCACGAATTGGAACAAAATTGCACCAAACGTGTACGTGTGATAAAGCTTTAAAGTTCGCTCAACCGAAGCGTTTTTTCGGACGTATATATACGTCTTTCCGAAGTACGATCTTTTTTGCGCACTGCTATCCATAAAATTATTCCGAAGTCTATGAAATGCAATAAAAGTTCCTTAACAGTGTTCCGGTGGCATTGGAAGCGAATTGCGTAACTTTTAATCGGTAGTTGAGGGGTTAATTATATAAACCGAACAAATTGTCAAGATAAGTGTTAATTTTTGTAAATAATTTGAAATATGACAAGACCATGAGGTCACTGGTTCTTAACTTAGTATTGTTAAATTAACTATCGAATGCATTGTGTAGTATTGATACATTTATAAGCACATTATATCAGTGTAAATGTGTACTTGATTTTTATTATGTCAATGCATTTTATTTACTTTCAGTAAATTAGTAGTTTTTTAAATAGTCTTTCGTTTTAGAACTTTCAATATGCTCGCGTCCCCCTCACAGAGTTATCACGCCTTCAAGGTAGGCGCGCCCCACAGTTTGAGAAAAGCTGGATTATGGAGCTTACTGATAAAAAAATTTCGTTCTTGAACTATAAGACTTAGACTCGAAATTTGTCAAGCATGTTTGCTTTGAAAAGGAGAGATCCACTAAAAATGGGTTTTGTCGAAATTCATTTTAGGGAAAGGGGTTACGGGACTGAAAAAGATAATTCTGTTTAAATTTTAGAAATTCCTGTTTTTTTTTAAATCAAAAGGTGCACGTTACATAAGAATGTTTTCAATACAATCAAACGCTTAGTACCCGAATTTAGATGTAAATAGTTCTTAAACAGTAAATATATTCATTTAACATCATGAAATATCCAGAAAAGTAGGTAAGTGACTACTAGTTTGCTTATAGTTTTCTTCAAGCGTAATGCAAATACGAGTCAGTGCACTGATTTAATTTCACCCAATGCTATGAACTAAACACTGGCGCAACAACGCATAGAAGATGCCCATCTTAGTTTTAATACCATTGGGTGTTGAGGTGCACGAGCAGATGTCCCGTTCAGGAGGTCAGTCTGACGCGAAAACCCTTGTGTTTAGTTCCAAGAACTCTTTTATCGACCCACTGAAAGGATGAAAGGTCGGGTTTGAACCCCGGGCTGTAGGGTGGAAGCGCGATACGCTGGGCTTCCCTAGTGTTATAGATCATATTAATCTCCTTGAATATTTTTAACGGTTTTTAATTTTTTTAGTTTCATCTTAAATTATATTTATTAACTTACATGATCGAAAATAAAATGACATTTCAACAAAGTGAACAATAATAAGTCAATTATGGTCTCTTTATGTTGAAATATATATTTTAATGGTTAAAATATTTGTATCAATTACCCATTTTGTATCCATAGAAACTTATATTAAGGTAAAAATATGAAAGAAATAGAAAAATTCAAAAAATTTGAAGTGAATTAAATATAAAAATAAAAAAACTTCTGATTTTTTATTTAAACAAACAAAAGAATTTTTAATCTTTCAGTAGGAATTAATTTGAATAACAATCATAATCATAAGCTATTGTTACTTCAGTTAACATGAAATAATAGATTTGAAATGACTATGTTTCTATGCACATATTCACAGATTTCTATTACTGCCAACATAAAGATAGGGAATAAAAAAGTTATATGTTTTTGCATTTATGAAAAACAAATTGATTAGTAGGCAGAAAGAAGGAGCTTACGGTTTTTAGTATAATTCGTAACATTTTCTCAAACGCAACTGAAATGCTACAGTATTCAATTTGAAGTAAATACGTTCGCCTTTGAAATGTTCAAAATTGTAAGAAAAATTACGATCTCAAGCAGAAAGAGAAGAAATATCCAAAAAGGAGTAGAAATGAAAGAGAAATGGAATAATTCGTTGAAGAATCGTAGGATTGAAATGAGAGATGAAATACCTGCAAATATGTGCGATAACGCTGAAAACTACTTTGTGAGGGAATTTCGTCTGTTTTTCGCTCTTCTTCGGGTATTCGGAATTGAAATGCCAGACCATTCTTTTCTAAATAAACAAACGTTGAAAGCTAAGGAAAAAGAATTAATTTGGTCTTTCAATGCTTCTCCCGCATATGTCTTCATCGTCATCTTCTACTTAGTGACAATGAATTCAATATTATGGATCATAATTTTACCCAGAGGATCGAAGGAAATTACTAATACTTTCCTAACCTTATTGAAAATACTTTCTTACATATTAATCATTAAGAAGCGAAGGACTATTGTACGAATAATAGATAAATTTAATAAACTACGTAACGCTTTGGGGCCACAGTATAACTTCAGATTGGAAAAACGAATATATACCGTTTATTTCCTTTTTGTTCTTATTTTATTTGCCGTTTGGAGCATAATGTTCAGTTTAACTGCCTCCAGAAGACAAGAATTTTCGAAAGTTTTCTTCAGAGAAATTAAATTTCCGCCACAGTTGTGCACCTTTTGCGCTGTGGTTTTGTTAATGTCTGATTGTTTGTTTCATTTCATAATAAGATTATCCTTTTCTGTTTTCGTCATCTATTACAGTCTTATCTGCAGAGTCATACGATTGCTATTTGGATGTCTGATCGATCGCTTTCATCGTCAAATTTGGATCAAGGAACATAGGAGTTTACTTGTTAGCTATGGAGAGATTACAAAAAGCATAAGAAACATAGACAGAGAGTTTTCGTTCGCTATTTTCGCAATAATTATTGTAAATATGGTTGAATTATTTTGGGGAGGATACAGATTAGCATTTCGGAGTCGTAGGAATACAAAATACGTTATTGCCCTAATATGTTCTGCCAGTTGCTACTTGACATTTCAACTACTGATAATGATCTCGGCATGCATGACGAATGAAATGGCGGAAAAAGTTAAAAATACTCTACTGTGCATGAAATATAGATTTTCTCGTGATCTCAGAGAAACGAAGTTCAAAGAAGTTAGTACGAAGGAAAATAACCTAACTTTATGGAAAATGTATTTCCTGGATAGATCTCTGCTTATTACTAGCTTTGGTACAGTGCTAACATATGGAATTTTGATAGGTACTCTAGGTGATGAGAGTTGAATGAAAAATAAACGATTAAAGAAGATTTTTAATCGAATTCTTGTCTGAATGTTAAGACACCAACAACTTCGTTACAAAAATCATCTCGGATAAGAAAAAATTCTAAGTCTTTTAAGTCGTTTTTTATGTATATAAATATTTCAAAAATCTGTTTTAAAATAAAGAACGGACAATAATAAAAAAAACAGTAGGCACATATAGCAAAATTCAGCTTAATATTCAGAAAACTAGACGAAAGAGCTATATATTTTATTTGTGACTGGATGTTTGATTGATAATCGAATTTTTCTTGTTGGATGACTTTGAAACAGAAAAAATAAACATATTATCAACATTTAGGCCATCCATGTATTGTTCTATAAAAAAGAAATTACAGAACGTTTTTAAATATACTTATTATGCACTCAGATTTTTGTATTTTGTATGTATTGTTATTCTCTTAGAGTTATGTTATAAGAATTAAGTTAGGAGCCTCATACAACAGGGAATGTAATAAAAACTTTTAAAAGAGAGAACTTTATCTAATTTGAATATAGGGAAATCCCTGTATAACAACTTAATGGATGTGATAAAAATGTGTAGAATGTGAAGGGAGTTAAACAGCTTTCAATCGAGCACATTTGTACCCAGATTTTCGTGAACTGTTAATATTTAAGTACATTGTGAAACTTTAATTGTGTCTCTTTTTTAATCTACCAGAATTAAAATTTGTCGAGCACGTAGTACTCAACCTATTTTATAGAAATAATGTATTTTTTAAATAACCTAAGCTATGTCTGTCAAACGTTTTAAGAAAATGTCGCTTAAGAAATAAATAGTGGCGTTTACAATAGTGCTTAATAATGACGAATAACACATTCTTTAATTGGCATTAATATGTTACATACTAATGTAAATTAAAGAAGATGCCGGCTTAAATTCTTGAAAAAATTTAAATAAAGGTATGTGTCGAAATATTGGCCATGCGAGGGCGCTGCTGTGTGCACCTCAGTATCTAAAATGTAAATATTGTCAGTGTGTAACTTGATTTGTAGAATGTAGGCCACATTACGGCAAGTTCAGTATCATTAAATATTACTATATTCAAAATTGTGTCTTCGTTGAGTAATATGAACTGATCAATTTCTAAGGATACTACATACTCATTCGTTTCGTTCGCAAAGAACATTCCGCTTCGGTTCTTAAATTCTTTACAAGGTAATTATGAAGATGCCGGCTGGGAGACGTAGTTGACTTGGCGTTGGCCTTGTACGTCTAAGGAGGCGGGTTCGACCCCGGACCACAAGTCGTTGGATTTTCATGATGAAAATATCAATAGCATTATGCAGCATGTAAAAGATCCCTTGTTTGGCTAGGGTGATCTCGGCAAAGTTAAATCCTTATTATAATTGCGCACCATCAGAGCTCAGGGGAGGAAACTGGGCGTCAAAATTACTTGCGGGTGATTGGTATACCACCTGTACGGTTCTTCAATTATTTAAACATATTTTTCAAAACACAGCAAAGATTTGAATTAAAAAAATACTCTTCGAAATCATTCACAAAACATGTGTATTTTTTTCCCATATACAAAATGCAAGAAACTTTAAAGTTTGGTTTTGAATAACATGTTATTATAAATGTAATTTATGTTTTAGCAAAAAAATAAAGAACATGAATGACTGCAGTTACGTAAAAAAGAATGTTAACAAAGTCTAATGTTATAACATTACTTGCGGGTGATTGGTATACCACCTGTACGGTGCCGCACTAAAAAGATGTACCAGCTCCAGAGAATGTACTAGGTCCGCAGGGGTAAAACATCAATCCAGCCCCATTAGAAATAAAACAAATTGTGAAGATATAGTAGAGTGTTTTTTTTTAAATTTTTTTGAACCTAACTCCCCCTCCCCTCTTTTAGTACTAGTTCTTTGTTCCGTATAACACGGGATTCACAAAGCATGGCATTTTTTAACGCAATTCCCTTGTTATACAGGGAATAATACCCTTACGACTGTTCGAGTAGAATCATGAAAGTAAATTTTGATTGTACCATGGAAGAATAAATTAAAAGTATTAAACTAATTTTTTGCATTATAAAATTATTTTTGAAACATTATGACGGAACTATACGTGTCCTTCAACTAATCCTCTTGGGAAATTTTTGGGCTATTATTCACAACTAGCCCTTTTGGAAGAAAAAAACGTGATATTAGGTCGGTTATATATAGTATAGGTTTGCTGGCTAATAAGATATAGAGGAATAGGTTAATAGAAGAATAGAGGGTAGACTGAGTTATCTGAAGAGTGAAATATAGAGAAGCTGACGATAAGGAAATGTATCTACCAATCAGGTATTTGTAAACATTGATAGCGCGTTTCGGGCATTAAATAGTTGAAGATATATAAGTGACGATTGGTCACCATAACTAAATTGTAAATCAAATATTAGAGTAGATTGATACATAAAAGGAGGATCAATAGAAGGCTTTTCAGAATTTGCGGCTCTCGTATTTAAATCCCCTCTGCTCTTTATTGGAACATCTCATCTTATTTGAATACTTGAATTTTGTCTGTTGATATTGGTGTGCTGAATTAAATAGTTGTAAATTATTATGGCGAGTCACATCCTTCATTTCCTCTCACACCTCTATCCGGGTCCTAGAGTAGGTCATGTATGTTACAACATATCCAATAAAATTCTGGATCACTTTTGAGTTGTATTTAATTGACATAAATGGATCCTTGAACTAACATTTCGTTCTCTAAATTTTCGAGAGTAAAAGAAAAAGAAAGGACGTGCACATTTTTTAGTTCTTCAATTATTTAAACATATTTTTTGAAAACACAGCAAAGATTTGAATAAAAAAAATACTCTTTGAAATCATTCACGAAACATGTGTATTTTTTCCCATATACAAAATGCAATAAACTTTAAAGTTTGGTTTTGAATAGCATGTTATTAAAAATGTAATTTATGTTTTAGCAAAAAAATGAAGCACATGAATGACTGCAGTTACGTAAAAAAGAATGCTAACAAAATTTAATGTTATAACATAAATAAATAGAGTACACAACAAAAAAAATATAAATCTGAAATTTCTTAAGAAAAGTATTTTATTAAAAATTAAAATCACAGTACAAAAGGAAATTAATAATTTATATATACAAAATTGCTCTACAACACTTTTACAAAATAAATAATTTAAATACATAATTCTATTTTTTATTTCAATATATAATTTATTCAACATACTTTTATTTCATTATAAAAGTCGTCGATTTAATAAGACACAGTTTTAAAATTATAAATAAAATATATATATTCTTCCTCTAATCTATTCTTCGAGAAATTTTTCAATTATCCAGAAATGTATATTTATTTTTTGTACGATATCTTAAGTTAGTGTTGAAATTTGTGTGATTTTTATTAGATAGGTTGGCTATATAAAAACTATTTTAAATACTAAAATTTACGTTATTAGCTTGAGAGGACAATTTGAGTTTGGATAATTAATTATAAAATACAAAGTGTTTGTATTAAATATTACAAAAACATTCATTTCTTAGAATATTTTGTATTCAGAAAAAAATAAAATCATTGAAAAACAAAGATAAGAGAAATACTCAAGTACAAAGATAAAAATGCTTTTAAATAAGTTCTGATTTATAATAATGTCTCTTCATTAAAGCAGCAATATTATATAAATACATAGCTATTCGACTAAAAAGAAAAAAATAGTCGTCTTATTTTTTTTAATAAAATTAAATGGAGGAAATTTTTTGGAGTGTTATCTTTAGAAAAGTACATGTACAATATAATTTGTTAATGCTTGTAAAAAGTATTATAATTTAGAAAATGGAAGAAACTTAAAAATAGATGTTTTAGTTTTGAACATAGTAAATTTCTTTTGCAGTAAGAATTTTTTTTTTTTCAATTCTCTGAAACACATTTTTTTTTTTTCATACGTAAACAAATTTAATTGATAAAATTACACCCAAAAGATACTTACTTTTGTTCTCAAATCTGTTTTTTGTCATAAGATAAAAAATTCAGTTATTTTTTTCACTATTTATCTCCCCATTTCGATATATTCATTAATGAACGTAGTTTGACACACATACATAAAAAATAATATTGTATTAAAAAAAAAAATTTTTTTTTTAAATAAGGAATATAGTAAGGTAATGTAGGGAATTAACAACAATGATTAAGGTTTATGTCAAACATTTTAATGCTGATAAAAACTTTATTTTTAGCTTTAAAAATTTGTTTTATCAAAATTTCTTATAATAAATAACCAGGATTAATTTTCATTTTTTTCACAATATTTCAAATATTCTATTATATTGATGAAACAATCTTATTTCACTTCTATAACAATAAAATGTGTTGATAAGACATAGCTTCTAATTATCTTAAATGATATTCCATGAAATTTAAAGAGAGGAATTTTTTCACACAAAATAATATTGTCAACCTTTTTTATCAATAATACTGAGCAATTTTTTTTACCAATATTGTTAATATCTCATCCATAATTTACAGATATCTCTAATAAAAGAGTGATATTTTTTTAAAAAAAAATGCCAGAAGATTAATCTAGAGAGATTTAAAAAATAATATAACATTTAATTTAAGTTCTTTTAAAATAATTTTTGATTCTCTTTGATTATTTTAAAACAGTTATATTCTGTTTAAAGGGCAGTGATAGAATTATTATAAAACATTTCATGCATTTAAAAAGAACAAAAAAATTGACAAAAAGAATTATTTTAAAAATTCAGAGACAAAGAGGTAAAGAAAATGTACGTATAACAAACTTGATATGTTATATACCTGTAAATAAGTTGTGAGACAGATGTAAAATAGATTTATAAAAAACAAACTGTAAAAAATTGTAGCATTGACAAAGTAACCAGACTTTATGAGATTATAGTCATTATTTCAACTGCACAAACAAGACAAAAACTGCATATTTTCAGCAAAATATCTTAAATGATTTTTCAACATTTTGCTCTCTTTTTGCAACATTTAAACTTTGCGTTCTCCTTACATATTGGGACATTAATAGTGATATGATGAACAAAAATTTCATTTTATTTGAATGTTAAAAATCATTTGTTCTAATGAAGAGTATTATTAATTATGAAATATATTTAAAATTAAGAATAATTAATGTTACCCAATTTACTATAAATTGAATAATCAATTAAAATATTGAATTTAAATAACCAAAATAATGACAGTTTTAACAATTTAGGAAATAACTATTCACGGATGAAAATAAATACACCATTTAAGAATGTATAATAGATTTTTTTTCTTTTAAAACTACATTTAAGCAAACTGTTGAGAGAAACATATAATGTGTCTCGGAAATGTGTCTTATCCAAAATTCGCACACAAAAAATATATTTTTGTATTAACTTATTCTATTTTTCCAACGCTGAACACATGATGCCTTACTGAATCTAAATATCTCAGTCTTAAAGCTCGTTTTAAATATTTACTCAACCCCGATATTAATCTTAAAGATCAAACAACAAATTACCTCACAGTACATGAAACACACAAGTATAACTATAATTCAAATTGAACATTTATAAATTCGTTACTTACGAATAATCGTAAATACATCTCATAACTTTGGCTCGCAGGGACTCAAATTAAGTACAGGGTGCAAGATAGATTTGGCGATTTTTCCAAGCGACAATGGTTTCATTTTGGCAAACTCTTTTTTTTTTTTTTTGTTAACTCTTACAATTTTAAGCATTTTGGTAACTTCAGGGCAGTTTGGTGACATTTTACAAGTAGCCAAAATCGCCAACCTCAACACCCTGTATTTCATTTAAACCACAGCAAATTCTAAATATCTGACAGATAAAAACAGCCAACAAAATTGATCAATGATTGTCCAATGTTTGGCAATTAACAATTACATTTAGCTGCTCTAGTTCCATTGAAATAAACTAAGTATTCATCCACTATCACGTCGATCTGTATAGAAGTATAGTAAGGTCCTTATAGGCCAGTCTAATATAACACTGCTTGGAATGGGTGACACAACTACCCCAGTTCCTTCCCACAATGCAGTGCCACGTGGGATGATACATTTGGTCGAAATCCTGCTTGATGCTTTCTGCTATGTGCTTCTCTGTGCTGTATAATTTGATGGCTTGCGTGGCACTGAACACTGCAGATCTCTGCATCTCGATAGGCATATCTGCCGCTTGGATCTTCAATTCTGGTGGTTCCTCTTCGAAAACAGAACCTGTGACGGACCCTATGCGACTGCGATCCCCGCTGCGATTGGGGAAAGAACCGAAGCCATTCCTTTTGGAACTGAAAAGAAATACACAATTAAAAATAAATGGTGATTGAATGAAAAGAAACGAAACAAAACAAATGAAGAACTGATTAAAATTTAAATTTAAATAGTGGTTCCGAAGAATAGTTTGCTTGGTTAAAAGAATGTTTCTCACATGTTAAATTTCTTACGAAATATTTCAGAGCGTACCATGTTCAACAGCATAACACATTAAATAATTATGGTGCAACAATTATTGTCCATATGGTACTTTAAGAGTATTTGGGCCACGTTCATCGATGTGAGTGAATTGTCAATGTTGCCTCGCTTACTTCTTATAAAAAAAAGCAAGAAATCTATTTTAGCATAATTTTAGCGATTGGTATTCCACCTACATGGTGTCGAACTTAAAAGTGATACCAACTCCCAGGAAATATATTAGGTCTGCAATGGTAAATACCAATCCGCAGCACCATTGGAAATAAAAAATAAAACATAACAATTTAAAACCTACTGAGAATACAATGTTTTTTAATATCAAACTTAAGCAAATCAATATTCTCCTATTTATAAATTATATAATATTATAATTTATTTTCAAGCAATTACTGCCTTAAATTAGATTGTTTATTTTTGCATTTTCTTTCGTTATTCCATTTTAAAAGAAAAATCTTCAAATAATTTTTCAAATAAAGCAGCGAATTCTTTAACGATTGATAATTTTAAAATCCATTGGCTTCAGTTCAAAACTCAGCACATATTAATATTGTTGCCATTAAACATTTGAAAAAATCTAACAATTATTAGCAATATTTAGTATTGTTATAAGCGTTATTCGCAATGTCTACATCGTTATATTTTAATCGAAAATCTTGCAACATTATAAGAAAACTTTTAATTTTCAGATTAGAAAAAAAAAGACAATTTAAATTTATAAAAAACTGGTAAGAGGATAAATCATGAATTTTTTTAACTTATCAAGTTAAGTAAGTGTATTGTTACAAAAGCAATAATGAAGGTTATTTTTAATAAAGGAATTAATGTAATAGCAAATTTATTTTTAGTTATTTTATGGCAGATTCAAGGTGAAAGTGGGCAAATTCAATCCTGAAATAAGAAGCAAGTAACTATGCATTTTGAATTCAAATAATTACAATGATATGTTTAACAGATTTATCGGATTTTCTTATTCAATTTTTTTTTAAAAAATTATTTAGTATTACTTCATGCTTTAAATATCATATAAGTTCCTTCCATTATTCAAGTTGCAGAGAATGTTGCATGTTGATGTTGCAGAAAAAAAACGAAATCACTTTACGCTAATTTGAACATAGGGTATTTTCAATTAAGTCGACTTGTCGTAATATTCTACTTTACTCCTAATTTGCAACAAAAACCAGTATTTTCAATAAGAATTTTATTTGCTAAAATTTATTCATAATTGGCTTATGACACAATATAAACAAGTACGATTGCTAAAAAAGATATTTTAAAAAGTTTTGATGCAAAAATTTCTCACAAAACTATTACAATTAAATACTAATCAAAGATTAAGGGAAAAAATTCAGCAAAAAGATTTTACCTTAACGAAAAAGTAGCTTCAGAACAAAAATTAAAAGTACATTACTAGGTAACAAGATATATAGAAAAACGAAGCATTAAAATTTTAAATTAATCCTCCATTCTACGGGAAAAGTTTCAGGTAATTAAACAATTTTGGAAGGGGAAGGGAGAATGTTCAGATTTCAATAGCTTAATATCTTGAATTCAGTATTAACTTATGCATGTGAAACTTGGTCCATGTCTCGAACAGACGAGAACTTGATAAATATCTACGAAAGGAAGATTATAAGATTTGCTATCGGAGGAATTCAGGAAAACGGAATATGGCGAAGATCAAATTTGGAGTTTTGTCACTCATATAAAGAATCTGAGATAGTTAACTTCATCAAAATACAACGAATTAAATGGGTAGGTCACTTTGTCAAAATGAACAAAGACCGAACCGTTAAAAAGTCTTCAATGTGCAACCAATTAGAGAAAATTCAGTCCAAATCTAAGATGGATTGATGATCTAGAAATCGATCTCCTAGTTTTGAGAACTAAAAATTGGAGAACAGTAGAAGAAAGAAGGCTGGCCCGGAAAAGGCTTATTAAGAAGCCCAAGGCCCACCCTAAGCTGTCGATCCACTAAGGAAGAAAGGAATATCTTGAATATCTTCTCAATATTTGAAACAAATGTCTATCAGTATATTAAAAGCAATGCGACGAAGAAAAATATATTATAATTTATCTACAAAAACACATGGAACTCACTATTTCCCCATCAAAGATTTTGGTCCATAATCATCCATAATTTTTAATCTGTCTATTCTTGACGAAGTGTCGGAATCTCCCGTAACATTTTCTGAAAAATATGTAAGATATTAGTGAAAATTATACCATGACAGTTAAAAAATAAAACAGATTTTTTATATTATATATTTTTTAAAGTTTAATTAATTATTTAAATAGAGCATAACTCATGTATGTTTGAATAAAACTTTAATGTATTTATAACATTTTTTTTAAAGTCTGTTAAGAATTTGAAACTTACTGTGTCCAAATAAATCCATATTTCCATTTTTGGCTTTCTTATAATAAGAAAATACACAAACAACGCTGTACACCTGAAAAATAAATTTTGAAATTTTATACACCGAAAATCGTAGCTAATTTTTAATAGATGTAAAAAATAATAATTCTATATTTGAAAATATATTGATTAATGTACGTATAAATACTGGATAGAAAAAAAAAATTGCCAGAATTTAAAAAATATAGCAAATTAAAATAATAATGCTAGTTATTTATAAATTTCATAATTTTTTTTCCAGTGTAACTTATCTTTGTAGAAATTTTCATTTTTTTAAGTTTCATATATATACCTCAACGGAGAATCAATAAAATACTTACCCTTAGTCCTGTAAGAAAACCAACGACTATAATGACTAAAATATCGATGCTTCCACAGCTTGACTATATAAAAAAAGAGAAAGGAAATGTAAATAAACAATGTTGTAAAAGTGTTACCATAATTTGATTTTAAGTAAGCCAGGACATCATACACATTCAAAAAATCTATTTTTCCTGTTAGCTATTAAAAAATAGTGCACATTTTTCTGAATCTAAATATGTAAACATTTATATGTTCGTTGATAAAATAACCTTAAAGTATAAAAAAGTAATTGACAAAAATATAAACAAACTTTTACAAATGTTTGGTTTTTTTCTTTTCTCCAAAGCATAATTTTTAGCTTTTAGGTACACTTTTTAAAACAAATTATTGCACTATATGGTTCCAAATTTTTTATACTTTTATACAGGATGCCTGCAGATATAGTGAATCTATTTTTTCAGTCGAAGTGGTACATAGTTTTTAAAAATATAGTTTTATGTAGGAAAAAGGGGGAGGGGAGAATTTTCAAAATTACAAAGTTTTATAATTTTCTTAAAGAAACTATTTTAATATTTTACTTTAAAAAAGTAGGTTTACTATATTTTGTGTATTGTTTTATATATCTGCAAAAAATATTTTACATCTTTAAGAGAGACTTTTTTTTAAAAAAAATAGTACCTAAACGTAAGCACGTATTATGAGATCTCAAAAAAATTATGTCCAACTTAAACAGAAAAAAAAAATTTAACTGAAAAATTATTTTTGTATTTCTACAAAATGATTAAAATATCCTTATTAAGATCACAAAAAAATCTGAGCTCTTATTGGAAATTTTTAAAGATTTTTTATCCCATAAACAAAGAGGGCATTTTGCTCTTTCCAGCATGCCCTGCTATCCTTAAATTCGGTAGGAAGACATTGATAATACTTATTTAAAATCACTAGATGGCAGCACTATCAACTCCCAATATTTAAAAATGCTCTTACAAAACTGAAGGAAATTTGTTCGTGCTGCCATCTATCATCTTTATTAGTAACCGCTTTTCTGTAGAATATGCATGTATAATAAATAGAAAATAAAAAAACAAAAAGAAATAGAGAATTTAAAAAAAAACATACTCTCTAAGTATAAATAAAAAATTATTTGTCTAATTGTTTGAAAAGCATTGTATTTATATTAGCACCAATAGTAAAGTTGATTAAAATACTACAACGTATAAATAGTCTTTATAAACAATTTCTTACACAACAATCACTTATGTAAAGAAAAACAAAATATATCACAGACATATCTTGTTTCAATTTTTAACAAAACCTGGATTTCAATTAATAATTAAAAAAAAACATTTTCAAACAATATCTTTAAATTATAAGAAATACTTTAAAAAAAACCTTTTAAATCATTTATTTCTTCAATTTTTTTTTAGTAATAATTAGCTCGAAAGAAGAGAAAAACTCAGTAGAAAATAAAAATAATCCATGGATTTTAAAAAAAGCTTTTCCCTGAAAGACTGATTTTAAAAAAAAATTTTAAACGATGATTTTAAGATGCACCTCTTTTCTGCAATCAAAAAATACAGAAAAGATTTCAAAAATAATATATTACCTGAATTGTGAAAAGTCGCAAGGCAGCATATGCTGCAAGCTGATCATATTCAAGGGAAGGTATTGGTTTCCGCATTTCTTGTGGAAATAAGTGATCTTTTCTTATGTACTGAAAGTGAAAAAAAGAAATAATTTATGATACTTAAATTCAATGAAAAACAAATTTTGTTCTACACTAGATGGGATAGCTCCTGTCAGCCTAACGGTGGACCAACTCCCATTGTACACAAATTACGCAAATGTTCATACTCATTGCTAAAATTGTAAAACCGTAATTTTCATGTATTATGTACTTTTAAAATATTCAAAGCCAAGAATACATTTGTTTTAAAAAGCATCCTGGCGCCATCTATGGCAGCTTTTCTTAACTACTTCAAAAATTTATTGCAGTATCAGGAAAAACTTTTTTCTACAGAGAGAAAAAAAAAATTTCAAAGCACCTTTATTTTCAAGCTTTTTTTTTTTAATATTTAGGTATATTCGCTGTGTAGCGTGTACCCCATTTTTCATAAGAAATCTGAAATGTACATATACAATGCTTTTATGCTTTTAGGTCGTTTATTCAAGGTATTATCCGAGCTTAAGAAAAAATAGTGTATATCCAGAAATACACAACCTTCTAAGCTCATTAGGTATATCATTTCTTTTAAATAAACAGTATTTCGATTTATGTAGTAGTCTATTTTTTATACTCATTTCCTTTTTTGTTTTATTCTTAAAGCTTTCATTTTCATACACGGCGTAAAATGCGCACCCGTATATTTCGATCTTATTTTTTGTGTTAAAAGCGCGCGTAATATGCCGAATTTTAAAGTAGTTATATATATATATATATATATATATGTTATTCTATTATATTTTTATCGTTTCCAAACACATTTGTTTTTGTAAATTCACAATTTTTTATAGAGTTTGTGTTTCTCCCTTCCTTAAGTACTTTATAAGGATATTTGTTTATTTTTCTTTTTAACAAACAGTTTTTAAGCTTAGTGGCATCAAATACTTCAGTCAGCGGAATATACTAATAAATTATTGCTTTAATTTAATGCGATAGCTTGAAGCTATTCTAATCGTCTCGGAGAAGCAATCAAAAAAGCTCCATTTCGCGTGAACCAGTTTCGAAAGAATCATAATTGCTGAAAGGAATTCTTTATTTTAAAAAATTAACCTTCCAAGTTACTGATCTGGAAAAAAAAGACTCAGTAGTGAATAGAAACCTCATTATGAAATAACGATGAAAATAATTAATCAAAGAAAACAATGCAGTTTTTGTACGCTTCGGAAAACTTTTGTGATTGTCAAATTACACAAGTTAATTTATTTTTATTTCCGAAAAAAAAATTTAAGCTCTTTCAGAGTGTTTTCTTACAAAATAACTGTAATTATACTAATTAAATCATTACTGAGAGGCGACACTTCAATATTCATTGACCGAAAAAAAATTGTTTTGAACTTAATGTATAATTGCTAATATATCGACGAAGCGCAATTTTCCCTTGTTTAGCTTGTGCATTTTTTTCTAAGGGTAATATTGCATAATGTGACCGAATTTAGCGAGTAATTGAAATTTCCGCCTTTACTTGCGATAGTGCATAATTATATGTATAAGCGAGGAAATGTATTTAAATACACATTAAGTTAAAATAGAATTAAAATTTAAGGGCTGGTATGATTTACACAAAATTTTTAATTCAATGATTTTCGCAGTGTTTTTGGTTGCGTTGCCTCCTATGTGTATGTATGATATAAAACAGATATTGTGCTCGAAATTTCATAAAAAGCTAACCATTTAATTTTTAAGGGAAAAACTTGAAACTTATGAAGTTATTTTAAAATGCTACTCTACCTAAAAAAATTAACGTACATATATAAAATTTGATTTACAAGTACATCAAACTATGCATAACAAAAGTTGGTATGGGTTTACGATAACATGATTGGTATTCGTAAAATACTTCTTTTTATGAATGCTTATTGAAAATTAATTAAAAAATGTTTAAATTCTAAATTCAATTATTTTTTTAAAAATAAGTATTGCTTTGATTGAAAAATGCACACTAACTTTTATTCCATGTACTATTAGGAGAAAGTGAAAAAAATTTCCAAGTATTAGGCACAATAGAAAAAAGCCTTGACTTTTTAAATGAAGACAAACTAGTATTTCATCTTTCTCTCCGAGATAAGTCTGTTTAATGTTTGAATTTGCCATTGGGATGTGAATAAAAACAAACGTAAAAGTTATCACAACTCTGCGGTTTTTAAACTTAGAACTTTCAAATTTTGTGAGTTTGTAGAAAAGTATATACAAATTAATTTAGGCTAAAAAAAATTAGATTTGATTTTTTGACCGATTTTTGTCAATTGAATCGTACTGTGTTCCTTAGAAAAAAATTATGTGAAAGTTGCGAAATGTGTTTTGGATTGACTTCATAACTATATTTACCGTGTGTGTGTGTATGCACGTGCATGTATATGCGCACGTGTGTGATTATGTGCTTGCGCATATTTGTGTGTGTATTAGTAGTCTTAACTATTTGTGTATTAGTGTATGCCTGTGCATACGTTCATATGTGAGTGAATAACTTCTTTTTTTTCACATAGACACCAATTAAATTTTTTTTCACAAGCTAAAAATATGTTTTGCAGCCACTTTTTCTGCATTATCTGTGGTCTATAGTTAAATAATAGTAACTCTTCAATGCTTTTCTTGACACTCTTCCGTACAACAAGCGTTCTTCTCCAAACATTTATCTTCATTTTACTCTTTATTTGAAAACTTATGCCAAAAGAGAATGTTTGCACTCGTTTGCTTTAATCGGAAATAACATAAGTCACAGCAGGAAACAATAAATGAAAATAGTTCCGAAAAGCAACAAAAAAGGACAAAACCAAAAAAGGGGCGATAAATGAGCTTTCGTGTGTGCACGTGCATCTATGTATATGTCTGTGTGAGCGTGCGCTCGTATCTATGTGTGTATCTGTGTGTGCGGGTGCACAAATTTATGTGCATGTCTGTGTGTGCTTGCGAACGCAACTATGTGTGTGTCTGTTTGTGCGTGCGCCCGTATCTATGTGTGTGTCTGTGTGTGCGTGCGTGCACCCGTATCTATGTGTGTGTGCGTGTGCGTGCACCCGTATCTATGTGTGCGTCTGTGTGCGCGTGCGCGCGTATCTATGTGTGTGCCTGTGTGTGTCTGTTTGTGTACGTGCCTGTGTATGTCTGTTTATGTGTGTGTGTGTGTGTGCGTGCGTGCGTGCGCGGGCGCACGTATTCGTGTATGTGTGTCAGTTTGAGCATGCGTGTGTGCGGGCGCGCATATGCGCACGTGTAATGATGTAATATTGCACCAACCACCGAATCTGACCAATCAGTGGACTGAAACCTGGTAGCCATTTGATTAATGATGTTCCAGAAGTTTCGGGTAGAAGTATATAAGCAGTTGCTCTTTTGTGTATCGCTTATTTGTGTATTGTGTTGTTAAATATCTTAAATCAATATCTCCAAGGTGAATTTAACGAAATTAGCACTCTTTTCAAATAAAATGTTTATATTATATACGCATACATGCATACAGATATATGTGCAGAGCAAGACAGATAACTATTTATGTTTACCATAATTATTCGCAACAGTATAAATCCTGTGCTAGCTGCGACATCTACTGCAGCAAAAACAGCTAATAGCAGAACTGTCCTCAATGACACGCCACCCTGAAATATAAAACAAATAGCACATAAACATCAGAAATTCATACTTAAAATAAATTCTTCAAATCTGGAATACTTATTATTAATAAAGAAAACGAAAACGAATTAAAGAAAAATATTCTGCTTATAAAATTTAATTTTAATATTTCGGGTCTATTAAGGGTTTTACCATTAAAAAATGACCTTTCCATGACTTTGACTTTACCACTGTCACTCACCAGTAGTTTCAAATTCAAAAAATGAATGCAATACTTGAAAATAAAGGCTTTGTAGAATAATAATCTATTTTAAAATTATCAATAAAAGTATTTTAAAATGTTTACATAATTGCGTTTTATTAGCATACTAAGAAGCAGAAAATAAATTATTGATTCTTAATTAACGAAATTTAGAAGCAATGCGAGATTTTCATGGATACATTTTGGTGAGGGACCTCGTAATTTTCTATTAAAATCTAGTGATGGTGTCGACACCCCATTTTCTTTACTGCCGATGTGAGAGTTTTGAGCATCATTTAAACTAAACGATGTGTTTTAGATGATTCACAGGACTTAATAATCCTGGCCAATAGAAATAATAGTGGCCATGGCATCGCGATCATAATCACAGGGCTCCCAAAGCCACTTTTTACGTTAATGAAAATTCTGAAAACAAAAACCGTAAAAACATGAATCTCCTAAAATGGTAAATAAAATAACTAAGCCACAATAAGTATTATTTAAAAAGTTCCTCACAGAAGTAAATGCAATTTAAAATACATTACGAATGTAATTAAAATTACAATTTTCTAGAATATTTTTCTATCATTACACAACATTTTACCAATTTTTTTTCTCTTTTTTGACTTTTAGAATTTTGATTTACAAAATATTTTTAAAAAACAATTTGAGGCATTTTTAAAATTATTTTCGTCTTTTTAAAAAAGGTTTATTACATTTTCCCCTCAATTTTGGAAAATGTATTCTGCGGCACAATGTGAAAGAAATTGTACTTATAATTGCTAATGATACCAAGGCTTTTAATCTCGAAAAACCAGTAAATAAAATGGTTATTAAGAATGAAAATACTTTCCAATTAACCTGTAATAGAAGACAAAACAAAAATTCTGCAATGAACAAAACCTGATTTGTCACGTGATTCTAAATTAGAGTTTTTATCGTCCATCATTATCTCTAGCAAAACGAAAACCATTTTTTTTTTTTGGAATTCACTACCAGATGGCGCTTTTTCATACAGAATCAAAATTTAACAAGAATCGAATACTTAATTAATACAAACAGAAATCTTTATATTATTTAGATCTCGCATAACGTGAAAACTAAAAAAGAGTTGATCGTTTAACAATATTTCTTGTAAGCAAGTGTATTAAAAAAATAAAACATTTATAATTCGTACTTCTTTAATCAACAAAATCATTTGACAAAATGGAAAATACTTACATCGGAACGGGCTTGCTTGATCGCAAACGCCATCCACCACCAACTTAAAATAAAGATTCCCACAAAAACTATGCTTAATATTAACGTCATCCTCGCTGCATCCAGTTCTCCTGTAACAAAGAATAAAAAGTTTCATAAAAAGACAAATGAAAATCGTACATAAATACTGACATACTTCTTCATAACCTACTGAATAATAAGTCATTGAATGCCCTCTTGAAAAACACCCGAAAAACAAAAGAATTTTGAATTTAATTGGATTTATATAAACGTAGCTCTTTGAAGCCACGTTAGGGCTATTGGCGACAGATTTCGTAATTTTGAACCATGGTTAAATGATGAAGAATGACACCTGAGCTGGCACCCCATCCTTTCCATACTTCCACACCATGCTTATGTAAGGACATCAAGCGTCGTCAGATTTAAAGTGCATCAGCCCCTGTTTAAGGAGGTTCTTCAGTGGCAACAAGCAGGGCTGGCTCTAGCAGATTTGCCGCTCCGGACAAAAATGTGAAAATGCCACCCCTCTCTCCAAAACAAAAAGTTATAATTATAGAAGATAAATTGTTCAGATAAAAACACACCTATAAAACTTGAATAATTCTTGCGAATAAATAGGAAGTATAAATATATATATATAATATTAAGTCTTAAAGAACTGAAAATAATTCGAATTTAAGGACATAATTACTTGTTATTATTTAAAACGAGTAAAATGTAAGAGAAGGAATCGCCCATTTCATCAAGTCAATTTCTTCGAAAAAGGAGTCTACTGATGGTGGGACCACAAGCGTTTATTTTAACTTATAGAAACTACACTCAAGACTAAAATAAAACATCTCATGTGGCTCTGTGTCTACGAAAATCTCTTATTATTCCTGTCCCTTTTGGATAGCTGAACACCGAAAATCATATAAGGGAAAGGAATGTTCATTGTGACCCCACACCGAAATGGAGAGAAAATAGTGAATAATATCGAATTTCATGATTTAACATATACTCCCATACCATGAACTCTTCAAGTTTCAACATAAAAGAAAACTGACATTAAATAATAAAAAGTACAAAATAAGGAAATAAGATACATTAAATTTAATACCAAATTAAAACTTAATAATATTTCAGGAAATGTATAAAGTTTTTTGCAACAAAAAAAAATATTTTTCAAATTCGATCCAAATGCCGCCCTCAAAATTTGCCGCCCCGGACAAGAGTCCGGTTTGTCCGGCCCTAGAGCCATCCCTGTAACAAGACTCGAGCCCACAACTCGACTACATCGGTCACGTGTTCAAAGACGAGTTTTGATTGTCCTTTTTGCGGGTAGATGGCGCCACGACAGACCAGAAGGTTGCGCGTTTAGACCACGTCTGGGTCACCAATGTAAAATATAGAACCCGCTACAAATGAATCCGTAGACAAGTAACATGACCACTAGACAAAAGTGGTCATCCATGTCCGGAGGCTGTTACTAGCTTATTTAGATACCGCTACATATATATAAAAAAACAAGAAAATTTAATGTTTACATCCTGACATTTGACATCTCTTCTCTGCTACTATTTTTCTTATTTTGGGAGAAATTTTGATATTTTATTAAATACTGTTTTGTGCCGATATACTGCCCGGGCCGCAAAAATATCCGCTGTGGGCCGTGAGTTAAACATTCCTGCTTTAGATTCAAAATGACTCAATCCATGCCTCGACAAAAGTAACGTCGTCAACAGGATCGTTTGGCTACTACTCATTTCGAAGTCACAATATTAATTATACGGTTTTATTTCAGCCCATGTAAGCTTATTTCCGTCAAATGTATTTCAAATTACGTCAACATGTAAATCTATTTTAACAAAATACATATTATTCTGATAACTTTACGTTTAAGTGTTTATTCTTTTATTAATTTTATTCACAAATTGGTGTTTAATTTATGTATTATAACCTAACACACACTGAATCACTTATTTTCCAAACAGAGCTTCAGTCATCTGTGTTACTGCCATCGTAATAAACATCCTTAAAATTCAAAATTATTTTATCAAAAGAAATGTAATATTTTCATCTTACTGTAAAAATATCGCACATCTTCTCTGAAGGCGAGAAGCGTTCTTTGTGCCCTCTCCGACAGCATTGGCGGCGATCTCCCCCTCTGTGCAGCCGCCGCCCCTGAGCCCCTGGTTTGCGAATCATTGGCTAGGGAAGCTGCTACCGCCATGGGGTGAGGGACGCTCTCCCTGAACCACGTGTTGAGGATGACCTGCAGGAAGCCAGCTTCCTTATCCACCTGGTGAAGACGACTTCCCAAAATGATGAGGGCCACGAAGGAAAGACCCTGCAAAAGAACACAAAGATCATTTTAATAATAATACATTTTTAGAGAATGTTTATGCTCCTGCTAATTTAGTCTTTCTAGACAGAATAAGAACGCATTAACTTAAGCACAATTAATGTTCAATTTTTCACGTAAATCCTTAAATCAAGTTAAATTCTTTTTAATGTATTCTGTATGATTACATTTTTGCTATTAATTACATACTTTTTTTTTCCATGAATGAGACAATGATAACCGTGAAACAGGCCAGGGAGTTTTTTTCGTTTCCGGTGTATATTTAAAATAGTCACAAATTTGAGTCCCAATTCCGTCAAAAACTCAACACAAAGAATTATGAAGATGCTGAATATCATATTCAAATTAGGCCTAAACATCCTCTTGGCATAGTGTTAAATTTGGAAAAGACATCTTCAAATAATGCATTAATTTGAGCGTCATTGAAAATTATGAGATCCATCGCTCGGGTAACCCTAGAAAGAGGTTAATGCGTAACCCTAGAAAGAGGTTAATGCGTACCTAGAAAAGTTAATGCGTAACCTAGAAAGACGTTAATGCCAAAATAAACGATCTTTTAACAATATTTCAAGATCTCATCGTTTCCTCTGTATAACACTGATAAAAGCAGAATGTTCTAATCTGTTAATCTGTATGTTTATAATGTGTTAAGGTTGTCACCTTTTTTTAAAATTATTAAATTGCTTTCAAATATTTAACCACGTTAATGTTAGTAGATTTAATAGAAGAATTTATCTACATAAAACAGAAATATTTAACTGATTTTCTATTTGTTTAATTTTTTTTAAATTGCATTATTGCAGTTCGAGCTGTTTACCACAAAATCTTTTACTCTTAAACCATAATCAAGTGATGTGGACGACATTTGATCTAGAAGATCATTCTCCTAAATTGCTCACTGCATTATATATAAAGACTTAAAGACCAAGTTCGTGGTTAGGGCATCGCGCTTCCACACCACAAGTCCGAGGTTCAAACCCCGGGCTGGGCAAGGTTGACTCAGCCTTTATCTCTTCAGTGGATCGATAAATGAGTACCAAGCTTGCTTGGGAACTTAACACAGGGGGTTTCGCCTCAGACTGACCACCTGGCCGGAACATCTGCTCATGTACCTCAGCACCCAAAGTCACGTATACTGAGTTTGCACAGTAGGTCTTGACCCTCATGGGTTGTTCCAGGGTTGTCCACGCCCTCATGGGTTGATGAGGTAAGTTAAAGACCTAGTCTCTTTCAAATAAGAATACTACTTTTTTTCTAATATTCTGTCCTTAACGAAAATATAACTCCAACTCACGCCCAAACTTGAACATCACCGACCACTAAGATTATGATCAAGACTAATGTGACTTCTATAATTGCTTAATTATGTACGTAATTCAAATAGATATCAAGAAAACTTTAAAACACTTCCCTTTCTTCAAAATTAGAACATTTGCTTACCTGTCAAATGTCAGCTATAATATTTACACAAATACTTCGTTAACCTTTCAGGCGTAATTTAGCAACCAATAAACTGCTAAAGTCCGTCCAGTCTGATCAGTAGTTTAATGGTCAGTCGATAATTTAAATATATTGAAGGTGTTGACTGATAAACTTATGTATATATATTTCAACGAATTTAATTTCCCACAGAATTCTTCAATTTGATATCCATATTCTTTACATGTTAGGTTTTGACTTTCCGTTTCTGTTTTCTGCATTAAATTATCAATCGCAAACAAATTTTCATTACTAGGAAGAAGTATAATAATAATCCATCAATTATATTTGAGATATAAAACTCATTCGCATATTTCCGCTCTAGTGGGTCACACACAATTTTTTTCCTCTTTAATCTTGCCCAAAATGATAGCTTGCTTGATTGGAAACATTCGTAAATAACAGGAAATGGTCTTGTAACAGATTATATGAAGTTGAAATAAACAGTTTTAAGGAAATTAAATGGGTAGTTCCAAACCCAAACGTGTCAATTAAGAACATTTTGATTTATGATCCAATTACAAAATAACTAAACTCGTCCGTTTTTCTAAAAAAAAATTATTTTTTTTTTTTAATTTCAAGAATATACAAGGTACAACTAATTCATTTCATGATATAAAGTAAAATTTTAATTTTACTTACCACCTCGTTTGTTTCTTAATTATCAGTTCAGATTTTAAAAAATTTGAAGTATATAATACAAATATTTAAAAACAAATCACAAATTCTGAAAGAATTTTCCAAACATTTTTTTTTTTTTATTTCCAATGGCGGATTACAAGACAACTGCAAACAAAATGAGAAGCAGAGAATATTGACAAAAAACAAACAAAGGACAACACAAAAATAATGAAAGAAAAATAAGAAAAGAAACACAAGTTCACAGTATAGTCTATAAATCACACATTTTATGTGTCTGGCCTCCCAATATCTGCTCCACATGGATCCAGAGCTGAGTGCACGGCAGCGTGCCAAATGAATGGCGTCCATTTCTTCATTGGAGTCGCTCAGTTTACAAAATGGACTCTGAGCAATGCCTATCATGTTTATATGCTTAGATAGGCAGTCGTGGCCAGTGGCGATTCGAAAATCGGCCACAGCTCTATCTCGTGGCCATTTTGGAATATGAAGGAGTTTGCTAAACCACACCGTTTGTTTATTCTTTTGGTTGAATTTAGACCAGAAGTGCTCTCTGCAGTATTTCTTTATAATTCTTTTGGCGCTATAAAAAGGAACTGTATTATATAGAGGTTTGTAAGATTTTTGTCCCCTTCTTCGCCAAGCAATCGGCATTTTCATTCCCATCAATGCCACAGTGCGCCGGAATCCATTGCATGGCAATGTCTACGTGGCTTTGAAGTAAATCACCAATTAACAGTTGACATTTGAGAATATCCTTTGACAAAGGTGCCTCGATGGAAGATATTGCTTGGAGGGCCGCCCTTGAATCACACAGAATAACTACTTTTGAAACACGATCTGTGTGGCAAAGAAGTTGAGATAGAGCAATACGTATAGCTGAAATTTCGGCATCAAAAGCAGTGCTGTGAATTCCTATTGGTGTATAGAAGGAGAATAGCTTGCAGCAGACTACAGCACCTGCATTACTGTAATCTATCAATTTGGAACCATCTGTGTAAACGTATAGCCATTCATCTTCAGGGTATAAGGAAAAATTTATATTATTCAATAATCTCTTTCTCTATACATATTCAGGAGAAAAGAGACACACTGATTCATCAAGACATCTTAGAGGCTAATAGACCTGGAGACTTGGAACTTTTGTAAGAACTTTCTTTTTCTTAAGTAGAGATTTGTGGAATTCGACTCTCAAGGGGATAAGAGTTCGTTATAGTTTCAAAAAAGTTCCCGTTTTTAAGCTATTACACCTACAGACTTGAAATTTGGCAAGCAAGGTTTCTTTTATTGAGTAGAGATCTACTGATAGCTAGTTTGGCGAAAATTGACTTACAATAGATGCATTTTAGATTTAAAAAAATTTCCTACTTTTGAGTTATTAGACAAATAGACATGAAATTCGGTAAGTATGACTTTTTTGGCGGTGTTGTATAGTAGAGATCCGCCAAGAACGAGTATTTGAAAATTGACTCTGGGGGAAAGGGTTGCATGGGTATAAAAGTAATTATGTTTCCGTATTAGAAATTCAAGCTCTGCCCTTTTTTAAATTAAGAGGCGAAGAATATAAAAATGTTTTCAATGCAATCGAAAAAATTTTTAAAAAAAGGATTTAGATATCGGAATTTAAAAGAAAATAATCTAAAGTCATACAACATAACATGAAATACCAAATGAAATGGGCTGATAGTGCTACTTATACATAAAAATCCTTTTTGATATCCAGTTATATTTTAAAAACATAATATTCTAGTGTCTTATATTTAGTTTTAGTTCATTCCATCGAGGAAGAAATTAAGAACGTGTAACTAACTCTAGATCCATTTTAAAACTCTAGGTGGCAACGTGGACTGCGCCTGTGCGAGTGCCACGTCAGAGTGAAAGATTCGGTGTTTACCTCTCGACGAGAGAGGTTGTTTTTAGCTCCGCCAGCGAGCTGAGTGTGGATATTTGGATTCCGGTGATTTTCTCGCAACGAGAGAATACGGTAAACTCCACAAGTGAGCTTTGTGAGGAGATAATTTAGTTAATATCCCTCGAAGAGAAATCTGTGAGCTCTACCTAGGAGCTATGCGTGAAAGTTTTGTGTTGGATGCCATCCTGGCACATTCTTTAGAGTCTCCACTAAAATTCAATCATTGATGTTCAATTTGAATCATAAATTACCTAAAACGTATTCTAATAGATGTAAATAGTTGTATCTGCGTGACGTCCTTTGTGTTTGTAAATAAACCATTAAACCAATTCAATTGACAAGGCTAGAACATTACACATGTTATAAAAATAATAACACTCTTAATTTCTTTCTTAATGTCAAAATAAAAATACTGACGAAAAGAAATTAAAAAGAAAGCAAAACTAAAAACTTTTATTCAGTCATGATAAATAAATATATTTCCAAACATAAATAAACATAAAATTTCCAAAAATAAAATAGCTCAAAGTACGTCTTAATATTTTACTAATGTGCAAGCAAAAACAAACTAATGTATTCCCAAAAAAATTTATGTCCATAACTAAACAACAAAATTACAACGCGTTCTTATTCATCTTTGAGCCCGACACTAAAAATTAACAAAATGGATAGCCTTGAACTAAATTTAATGACAGTCATTAGAGTGTTAGAATCCGGACGGGAAGAAAAATAAAAGCAAGAAGCAGAAGTTGAAAACAATTAATATTCGATTAGAATTGTTGATAATCTATCAGTCACACATTTCAAAATGATCAGGCTTAGTACTAATGATTGAAGTATATGCAGCAATTAATATTAACATAATAGTTTAACTGATATCCGATGCACATTACGTTCTACCTGTTATAGTTTTATATCTATTTCCTTCTATTACAAGATTTGATGGTTGGTTTAACCTAACTAATCTTTTATGATTTTTAAAAAATATCGTTAGCTACAAATAATTCTTTTTTATTAGTACAGAACACAGACGATAGAATAATTAACCTAGATGTTTCGAAGAACTGAAAATCAGTCTTGTTATACCACTATAACAGATAATTTAATATGCTATTCCTATCACAAAGTATAGCGAATTTTTATATATTGGTAAAAAATACATATCAATTTTTTTTTAGAAAGTTAATCATTTCAATTGCTATCTGATACCAACTATAAATTGTTTGGATACTCACGTACTATGCCGTAGATCAATTCCTTCAAAACGAAAAGCGTGCCCAAATGCCATGAAATGTAGCCAATAATGAAAAACCATTCCGGCGCATGTTAGTAAAAAAATCTTTCTCAAATGTGCTCGAATATAATAACAATTTTCTACAGGTTGTACGCGGTTCCCATGCATCACACAGCAATAATCTATTCGTGCATGCACGAAAATAGTAATATTGTTAATTATTTGTAATGCTTTTTTGTTTTGTTGTGGAGAATTACTCTACGGAAGAAAAAACGGTGGAGTGTTTCCAGAAAATATGGTCTTAAACGTAGGTGCCTGAAAGGCTTTGGGTTCGAGTAAAATAGCGAAACATTACGAATCTGAAGGACAGCATTCAGTCTCGTACTCCTGCGAATTTATGTGGGGTCATCTACATAAAAAAAGATTCATTTGTCATGATTTTTAAGGCAGTTACAGTGTTTTTGTAATCTGAATCTCTCTCATCTAGATGTTATTACTAATACCACCTGTCTGATGATGTCAGACCAATGCCCACGAAATTTATCGTGGCAAAGGGCTAGATGTACGTCTGTCATTAACCGTAGCTTTGAGCACCTCACAGTTGGGAGAACTCTTTGGTTCAGTTCCACCCAAATTTTAAAAGGGAACACCGTAGATGTGATCAGGTGCCACCCACCTCTTTTCCCCTTCCACCAACCTCACGAGAGAACTTGCGTCTCAGCGGTTATTTGGAGAGAGCACCTACCTTTACAAACATCCATGCCTTCTCCGGGAATCGATCCCAGGACCTGCACCTGCAGTACAGCAATCAGCGTCGCTAACCACTATACCGGACGGGCTGTGTGTGTGTGTGTGTGTGTGTGTGTGTGTGTGTGTGTGTGTGTGTGTGTGTGTGTGTGTGTGTGTGTGTGTGTGTGTGTGGTGTGTGTGTGTGTGTGTGTGTGTGTGTGTGTGTGTGTGTGTGTGTGTGTGTGTGTGTGTGTGTGTGTGTGTGTGTGTGTGTGTGTGTGTGTGTGTGTGTTTACAGCAAAAATTATAAGATTTATTTGGATAAGCATTTAATTCCAAACAACGTATTGAATGATTAACATTGCATTCAAAATTATATTTGTCTGTGTACGTACAAATCATAAATATTAATGTTGGAGAGAATATTCAAATCCCAATCAAGCAGACTGAATTACAAATTAAATTACTTTCTTAAAAAATTTAATTTTTACACATTACAACATTTTGTATATTCATTTAAAAGGTATTGTGGACACATAATCTTAATTTATAAAAACAAGAATATATTGTCATTCATCACAAAATATTCATTAAGTATAATTATAATAAATTCTCACAAGGATAAAAAATAAAACCCAAAAAACATTTCATAGTTTTTAAAAATTAATAAATATTTCATCGTAAGAACGTTTATCTCTTCGAAACTTTACTTAATTATCCAAGATGTTGGTGAACCTCAAATAATATTCATTTTTAAACAAAAGCATCATATGTTTTGTAACACAAAAGAATTTTTCTAATATTTGTTGGAGGCTTTCAAAATTTATCTGATATTTTTCAGGAGTGTTTGTTTTTATAAAAGAAATAACCTCTTTTATACTTTCTAATTACGATCAATAGATGAGAGAGATAGTGTGTATTTAAGCATTAATATTAAAAATTCTTCACAAAAATAAATAACTGCTGGTATTCAATTAGTAGAACAAATATTTTAAGAATATTCTTGAACAATGAATAACCGTAATGAAAGAAAACACAGTGCGCTCATTTTTAATAATGTTTATTCTTTTTTAAAAAACAAAGGGAGAAGAAAGTTATTTTTGAAGTTTATATTTGTTTCAATCCGTTAATTGTATGTATAATTTTTAATAATTATAGAATTCATTAAGGTTAGTTGTGGCTAATTAGTTTTTCAATTGAAATATTACTTTTTCCATTTCCAATCCTTAATATTTTTTCCCTTCATATATAAATCATTTTATTTTAGTTACTTACTTTTATTTGTCCTTCGTTGGAGTGTCTTTAATGCAAACTAACTTTTGAAAATCAGCATTAAAACACTGCAAATACACATTTGGATAAATATGTTTACGGTACTATTTTTAATTAATATTTAAGGATCGAAAGTTGGTGATATTCAAATGGTTAAAAGCAGAAAATCTTTAACGTCAATTAAAAGATTTTTTTTTCATTCAAAATAATACGACTGTTATGTTAAATTCTAAAAATAATTAAGAAATTCAATCTTGAATTTTCGTGTGCCATTTCACAATCCTACTTCATTTTTAACTATTTTTATGGCAAATGTTTTTGCATTAAATACATAATAAATATAGGTACAAGTACAAATAAAAATTAAATATCAAATTTTACTAAAATTATTTATCAGAACTGATCAAAAGTATTATAATTTGATATCTTAGTAGTTAGTTTTACACAAATTCATGGTCGTCGCTCTTGATAGATGTATTTTACTCGAGACACATGTTCGAGGCCTGATTCCCCCATTCGTACAAAATAATGGAAACTGCTGTACATTAATTGTGGAATCGTGCCTTGAGACCCTAACATGGTGTGTAAACTAGAAGTAGATATTAATTCAGATACCGTGATTTTTTCTAACAGTGATTAAGTAAGATGTTCCTGAACAGTAACTCACAAAATTAAAAGCATCATTGCTTAAAATTGCCATTGCCAATGTGTAACTTAAATTGAAAATTAATATTTAAATTTACATTTATACAAATTGATTTATATGGACCGATTGAGTATTTTATATATTAACGTCGGATTCAGAAGCTATACGAGTGCTATTGGTAACAAACCTCGCAATTCTGAACCGAGGTCAAGTGATGAGAACACAAGAGCCAGTCTCCGAACTTTCTCGCTACTCAAACGTGAGGATTTTGAGCCCCATCAAATTTAACGTGCATCAGTCCTCTACACAGCGTGTCTTTAATGGTACAAGGTATCGAACATACCACTAGACAACGTCGATCACGAGTTAGCTACCATGACCACGGGACAGCCGGGTCTGTTTGATTTCTAAGGAATCTGCCAACAACAAAGAAAGCTGAATGACTAAATAATTCATTTAGAAATAAAATATCAATATTTGTTTAGTTCCATATATCATATTAAAACAAAACCCTTTCAAGGTCATTTTTTTCATTCACCAACAAAAGGGGGGGAGAATCACTTTTTTTACGTATCACTGAGCTTATCGCCTACTAATGAGTATTTTTATATACATATAAGCCTCCTATATCCTTTATATACTATTTCATCCTTAAATAAGAAGTTTAATACGTATTCTAAGTGTGTGAACGAATACCTTTTATTATAATCATTGTCATAACTTAACATAAATTATTCCATACCAACTTTAGGAGATCGTCTTCAGAATTATTGGCTTGACCATAATCATGCCTAATAATAGGACATAATTAAAATCATTGACTACGTTAAATTCTTAAGAAGACTTATTTTAAAAATAATCCACTATAATCACTCTTCCGTCCCATCATTCTGCGGTTTTTTAGTAGTCTCCTCTTTCTATCTAATCCTCATTACCATCATAGGACAAGAAGAATTAATTGTGCCAAATAAAGCTGGGCCACACGCGACGGCCATTACGAGAAGGAATGCATATCCTTAATAGACACCGCGACGAATATTTTTGACGAAGGTGGAACAATAGGAATTGTCAACACCATCCCAGTGCTTGATTGGAAGGTGTTCTTCTTTTCACAATGGAGATTCCTTGGTGCCTTTCAGAAAAAAATCGAATCTTCGAAAGGGTTCGAGCTGATATCAAAAGAGAGCCGTTGGCTGTGCCGCCAAGCGTATCAAACACACACACACACACAAACCGGGACATGTCCAACCGGCATTTCTAATGACAATCAATCGTCTGCGATCCATCTAAAAGAACTGGATGGGGACAGCTTGATTTCGGGTTATGCAATTTGAAAAAGGAAGATGTATTAGTTATTTCTGATTGCCATCGGAAGAATCTCTGAACTACATTTCGTACTTGAGTAGTCGCATTTTTAGACATACTTTTTAGCTGGTTGAGTAAACAAGTATATGAAATAAAGAGATGTGTCAAATGAAAAATGGAAGGAATTTTTTAATGACGACGTCTAATTTCTTTGCGATTTGAAGAATGTGTTACACTTGAATAATTGAGTTCAAATCATTATGGATGAGTCGCAATGTTTTTAAAACACAATTATTGCATAATTGTCACGAGAATGTTCTGCGAACTGAATCCTGAGTGAATATAAATAATATTTATAAGGTGACATTTTTAAATTGAAAGGATTATGCCTGAAAGTGGATTGAAAAAAATAGCTTTGAAAATTAATTACTACAAAAACAAGACATCAATCATTGGCATGGCCAAGTAATTTTAGCGCGTTTTTCACATGTTGTATTTTACAATAATGCAACTAATGAACTTTTTACTAACAGAAAGTAATACTATACTTTAAAAAAAATTTTTAATTTTAAAAAAAAATTTTAATTTAAAAATTATTAAATATAAATATGATTCGGCTCATCTAGAGCACAAATGCGACCAAATGCCAAAAACCCGAGGTCAATCGGTTGCTTATTGGCTGAGAAAAAGGTACGACAAAATATGGAACGAAGACGAGGACGAAGACGAAATTTGCGTCCTAATAACGCTTTTTTTACACTACGTGAAAAACGCGCTAAAAACACTTAAGAGGTATATATATACATAAAAATAAATGATTGTTCAATGCAAACATTTTAATTTGATTTCAAAGTTTTTATTGTCTTGGTCTATTTTTAAAAGTAATTAAAATATCAGCTTATAATTACTAATTTTTTAAAATCTTTTGCTACCAAACATTATTTGTGACCGCGGTAGCCAGTGGTCATAGTCATCAGTTCGAGTCTTGATACCTCTGAAGACCCACCACGCAAAGGGAGTGATACACATTAAACCTAAAACACAACCGATCTTTCGTTGGCTTGGTGTGTAGTTATCTGAGAGGGCGCCAGCTCAGATGGCGTCATCGTCATTTGACCGAGGCTCAAAGTTACGTGATCCATCACCAATAGCTTTCCTGTTGCCTTATACCGTGCGACGTTAACTCACCAGATATTATTGACATCTAGATCAATATATCCGGATAAAAATTTCAAACTTATTCCATTATACACCCAATATTTGCAATGATTTTCAAGACTAAAAAGCTGTTACATACTTTTTATTATAAATAATTATTTTATATAAATTTAATTATATGAAAAAAGTCCTAACTTGATCTTCTCTAAATATATCGAGAGATAAATATTTGTTTAGTAGGAAAATATTTGCCTACAAACTTTTAATTCCAATCCTAACAAAATTTTCATTTTTTTCCCTTCAAAATAAATTTTATTAAACTAGTTAAGTTTCCCCCCAAAATAATATAGATTATTACATATCAAATTAAACATATCTAAAATTACAAATAAACTAACATAGGATAATTTATTAAGCTCTACACTCTCTTGCGGCAAAGTCCACAGGAATTAAATCACAAATGTAAAATGAAGTCTTGATGGTTGAATCAAAATCTTTTAATTTTAGAAAATTTGGATAAAATTCACTCCTTAAAAGAACTTCTATTTCATTAACATAACAAATATCAGTAATAATGTATTAAAGTTGTCACTGAAGACGAGTGGCGAATTTTATCAAAAATTCAAAACGAATCTTGCGAATTATTGGCTAAAAATATAGGCATAAAGCTAATTACAGGTTCAGAATGCTAAGTTGTCCTAACTCGTAAAATTTATTGCAGTTAAGTTCTGACGTGTAGTTAATTTTTTCACTCAATCGCTGCCATAAGGTTAATGCGTATGTACCCAAATACCTTATTCTTTTGTGTGTGTGTTGCAATATCACAAACAATGGTTTAATATTAAATATCTTATACAGAAAACACAAGGTTTAAATTTAGGAAAATATAACCAAAAACAGGAGAGACCTATTATGATAACAAAAGTCAAACAAAATGCTAAACCGTTGATTTTAAGCCTGTCACTGATTTAAGACAAAGGAGTAATGTTTAGCTAGATTTATAGGAACCTACACGTAATGATATAATAGTACAGTAAATATAATGTACAAAAAACAAAATTGAACATCGATTTTAGGCCTATATATATGTGTACATATATATAGAGAGAGATAAATATCTTGTTGAAAAATGTCAATTAAACACATATACTATAAGGTAAAAAAAAAGTGTTTAAATGCATAAAAGAGGACCAACATTCATTTAAGGTATCCGACTGGTTGCGACAACTTTTTTTTTTAAAAAAGAAATGTGCGAATTTTTTTGTTATTTTTAAATTTGTTTGGTGCATTTTAAGAAAAATGTGCTAAAATTAAGAAGAGAAAAAAAATTATCATTACTAAAATGGGAAAAAATAGGTAAAATTTGACAAAAAATAGCATAAACGCAGCCCATTCTGCACCAAAGGTTTCTGAACAAATTTTCAATTTTTCAATCTAATGTGTTGCTATATTATTCAATTTTGAAATGACCTTCAGGATAAGAGATATTTTAATTTTTACAAAAACTAGAGCACTTTATCTCGGTTACTATATGAAAATGCTTAAAAAGACAGTGATTATATTCACATAAGGGACTGTAAATTTTGTAATAAAACAGTGATTGATAAATCTGAAGGTTATAACACTTCTACTATTATACAGAACTTACAGAAAAAATTTCAGTTTATTATGTTCAAAATTTTTTTAGCAATCGCTGACCCCGTTTGATTATTTTGAAAAATCACATTTTGAGTAAAACTCGTTTTAAAGTATGACATCTTGCTTAAAGTAATGCATCTGCTTTTACTAAAACACTTGTAGTTTTTTGTTCTAGTAAACGGAAAATGATAATCTTGGTATTTTTATAAAGCTAATAAGATGGTCTATATAATAAAATCATAAAAAAAAATTTTCAACTTTTGGCAAAATTCACAATTTTAGGCTAGTCGGATAATTTAAAAGATTTATAAATACAATAATACCCAGTGGCGTAAAGGAGAACATTTGGGGTCCCCTGCAAAGTCACATTTTGGACCCCAAATTTTACAAAGGATAGGTACTTGGCAGCAGTCAGGCCTTGGGCCCGGTACAGCCCTGGGCCCTCGCGATGTGTACGTTACACCACTGGTAATACCCCGAACTCTTACGCGATAGATGGACTGAGTGATTACCGCGTAAGTCAAATTCGCGTGAGTCGGGTATCATTTCGCATATAAATACACATAAATTATTTTTAGCTGGGGACAGAGATAAAAGAAAATAATAATTTGGGGATGTTTAATAAAATCTTAGTTAACACTCATACAAAATTGGAAACCGTCGATATTTTGATGTAGAATGTTTCATAAAATCTAACAAAGTCGTCTACTAGCTCAAATTAAGCTTTAATTAACTAATCAAATTAATTAAAGAAACTAATAAAATTAAAGTGATGCCTTCTATTAAATTCCCCCTCCCCCCGTCATTTGATTTTCTGATTGAACTGGGTGCAAAGATTCAAGTTCTTCAATGTCTTGCTTTTGCTCATGCATTTCTATGAGCTCATAAATTGTCAGCTTCTGACTGTGGGAATCTAGCAGTTCTTGGATGTCATCACTATCCACTTCTAAATTTATTTGCCTGGCAGAATCTACAGTTTCTTCAATCAAATTACCTATTTTATCAAGCTCTGGCACTGATTCTGTCTGAATTTCAGGAGATGGAAAAAAAAACAGTCTTTTTCCAGCCGCCAATTAAAGTTTTTTTTGCGGAATTTCATTTCAAAAATGTCAAATGTGATTCACACCGTATCTAAGACATTGAATTTTTTCCAAAAGACTTTAATAGAGAACTCGTTGTTTGGTTAAAGTGTAGTATAAGGGGGCCCTTGGCGATGTCAATTTCTTTTGATAACCAAACTCGATCGCCAAGCTACTTCACTTAGCGATAAATGTCCGGAAGCCAGAATGAATTCGTTAGCTCACCATAATATCTGTATAAAAATCGCCAAATTCAAAGAAAAATAGCCAAATCCAAAGCCCCCCCCCCATACTACACTTGAACCCGTTGTTTTGCCTCAAAGCTTCATGTAATGTGCAAAATGATCGTAATTGAGTTGAGCAGAGCTCAAACAAAAGACGAATCGACGAGATTTGAAAATCGTGCAATTCCTGGCTCGCGTAATTCGTGGTAGCGTAAGACAAGGTATTACTGCATGTAATTTTCTTTTGGCAAAATGTCATTAAACAAAGATAGAAAATAAGAGTTAATTTCTATATTTTCTACGAAAAAAAATAAGATTAAAAAATTTTTTTATTCCAAGATTAAAATGAAATTTTGAATTATAATGAATGCTTTGGGGGGAAGAATTTCATTTCCTTACGCCGCAGCTGAAATTCAGCATAACAGTCACCGAATCCTTCATTTCACGATTACTTAATAATACGTTTATCAAAGGACAACAAAGCGAGGTTTTCTTACTGATGCCTGACCGTACTACTCTGGTCGTAACAGATCTAAAAGCGGAATCATTTGAAAAGATTGAGAGATTAAATTTATAAATATTCCTGCAATGCTCTGTATTTCATTTCCTTGCTATCCAAGGGGAAAGGGAATTATAATCTTCTTTCAAAGATAGTTTGTGATCTTAATATTTTATAACAAAAAAATCTGTAAAATATCAATTTCAAGAGATTTGATAGTTATATATTCACCAATGTAAGCAGATTATTTGATACAATGAAATAAGAAATGATATGTGTTCATGTATTTTTTTATATTTTTATTCATAATCTATGACCTGATTATTGTCTAAAATTTCTGCGTATCAATAAGAAATAATTTTTTGCAATAATAAGTAACCACAATAACTGCAATAAGTAACCACAATTGAAAATACTTGTTAATAACTTTAAATACTGCTGCATATCCTGTATACTTTATCAACAAAAATACTTAAATTAATTTTTTTTTAATTATTTTAAAGTCATTTAAAATATTTATCAATATAGATTAATTGTATTATATACCTTTGACAAATGTGAATGAGTATTTCGGAACATTTTACTGAATTGGTAATTTTTCTTAAAGATTAATAAATATTTTTGTGTTGTATAAAAAACACCAATACAAAAGAGTTACTTTAAATTTATGCAAAACATTAAGATGAGTTGTGAAAAAATATTTTTAGCAACTTCCAAAAAAAAGACATTTTTTTAATGTTAATACAAGCATTTATATTCAATATCTCTAAAAAACTATTTATACGGGAAGCATGTAAAATATATGCACCATGTTTTAATATTCTGATTTAAAAATTCAATTTTTGCCTTAAGATTTTTCACCAAATGTACGAAATTCTTTACCTTCCTGTATTTACACTCCTTTCAAATTAGAATAATTTAAATTTTACTAAACTAACTGAATTAAAAACATTAAACGCACAACAAAAACATTTAATTTCATGTAAATATGAAATATTTACTAATTTTACAAAGATTATTTGCAATTGTATACTTTTTTACAATGCATATAATAAATTTAATTTTAGCTTTATATTTTATATTGAGTTTTGAAGTAATGTTTGCTTCTTATTTACTTTTAATTTATTGCTAAAAGAGACGTACTATATTAAGGTATCCGACTACTTGCGACAACTTTCTTTTAAAAAAATAGAGATATAGGGATTTATTGTTGTTTTTTAGATTTTTTTTAGTACATTTTAAGCAAAATATGCTAAAATTAAGAAGAGGAAAAGAAATTTTTATTACTAAAATGGGAAAAAATTGGTAAAAATTTTTACAAAAAATATCATAAACGCGGCCATTCTGTACCAAAAGTTTATGAACAAATTTTCAAATTTTCTATTCTGATGTGTTGCTATGTTATTCATTTTGAAATGGCCTTCAGGATAAGAGATATTTCAATTTTCACATAAACATATATAACAATTTACATATATTTTAATTTTTACATTACATACTAAGCACTTTATCTTAGTTATTATATGAAATTGCTTAAAAAAACAGTGATTATATTCACATAAGGGACTGTACATTTTGTAATAAATAGTGCTTGATAAATCTGAAAGTTAAAACACTTCTACTCTTATACAGAACATACACACACAAAAATTCAGTTAATTATTTTCAAAACTTTTCAGCAACCGCTGTGTCCCGTTTGAACATTTTTCAAAAAAAAACACATTTCGAATAAAACGCGTTTTTAAAGTACGACATCTTGCTTAAAGAAATGACATCTGCTTTTTCTAAAATAATAAACTTTGACAGTGAACGGAAAATAATAAGCTTTGTATATTTTTATAAAGCTAATAAGATGGCTTATAAAATAAAAATCATAAAATATTTGTCAATTTTTGCAAAATTCACAATTTTAGGGTAGTCGGATACCTTAAATTATGCACAAATTCTTGATATCACCAACAATATATGCACACAGTAATCATCCCACACAAAAACAATAATACTAACAAGCATAACAATACTCCTTCACTTACACATAATGCACACGTACAAAAAGCATTCAACTCAATAAATTGTTAACTCTTCTGTTTTGCTAATAAAATTTAAAATTAAGGTAGAAATCTGTGAAGAAAAAATTATTTTAAAATCATTTATTTTAAAGTACAACAATAAGCATCCCTAACAACCTGTGTGATAAGAATTCGCTTAAAAAACTCATTAAAATGATATATAAACCAGTTTTATTCACTTTAAACTTTACTATCTTGATTTTTAACGTGTATATGAAGGACGGACGTTATGCTTTTTGACATTATTAACTCTCTTAGAAGCTAATCTGGAAGAATGTTTGCGTAGGGTTTTAAGTTATTACATTCAACAATAGAACAAGCTTAAAAAGTATGTTTTCAAGAAAAAGAAAATATAATTCAGAACTTCTGTGTCGAGTTCATTGAACCGAAACTTCTGAGGAAGCATTTGCTTTTTTAGAGCTTGCCTAAACCCATACTGACATATCCTGTTAGACAAATGAATCGGATAGAAAAGCTACAAATTTTAAGCAAGGTAAGAAAACTTGTTTTTCCCCCACATAATCCTTTTTTCCCTCAAATCATCACCTTTTAAGTTGCCATACCACTCCTTAAGAGGCCTTTCCCAATCCCTTGAAGTTTTTTGTAAGTAAAAAAAAAAATTGTAAAAGAAAATTACTTTAATAGTCATCGCTACAAGAATTCCAAATTCACAAATATTTTTGCTTTGACGTAAAAAATTGAGAATTTGGCAAACCTAATTGATGACTCTTACCGAAGAAGACGATTTTTAAAATTAAAATTTACTTACAAACAGTCCTGTATAGTCATTTATTTGCTCACTGCATTTTTACTTAAGTAATTTGAAGAAGGAAGAAAAATGATTGAATTCTCTAACTTTTTTTCTAAGTAAAAACTTTTGTAATCGTGTCCATTGAAGTTCTAATGTTTCCTTTTTATGAACATGTTGCGTTGAAAATGCTTTAAGCATATTAGCTTTTGTTATAGTTGAATAAGGTTAAAAATAAAAGAAAATTTTAGAAATATTTATGATGAAAAAAGCACGTGTAGAATTATAGAGTTGTTCTCATAATTTAATTCATACTTTTCCGAGGTGGCACAGATTATCAAGGAATATGAAGAGATTTTCTTGTATATTAAGTATTAAGATAGATATATAAATTTTCTGCAGGAACAAAATATATTTTTTGATTTTTATAAACTTGTACAGAGTTTGATTTTTTCTTCAAATCCAAATTTAAATTATGAAACTTATACATTATTTAAAATACACATTTTCTACAGAAAATTAATGTTCAAA
>BMAO01037433.1:0-13005 GCA_019973975.1 Trichonephila clavata | reverse complement strand
TTTTACGGCCAATAATGTGAAGAGCGCATTTTTCTGGTGACCAATTGAACACGAGCAGTTTGTTTGGGATACTGTTGTGTAGGAGTAGTACATGGATCCCAAAATAATATCATTCGTGAAACATTTGGCAAACATGGTCCCATTCTTTTTGCCGAGGAGACTAGCTATATCCAAAATACGGAAATATAAAAGATTATCCATGCCAACCAATATACCTAAGACGGGAGCATCCATACTAAGTGCTAATTGAAACCACATGGTTCAATATTAAATTGCCACTATTTTCCAATAGATTGAAAAGTACCAAATAATTTGCGGGTTGAAGCTGTAATGACACTCAAAGCTTCAGATCAACTATATAACAAACTGAAAAAAAAATTTTTTTTTCATCTTATTCTGGGTATTTAAGTTTAATGTTGTTGATTCAAACCAAAACCAGATTGTCATAGAGTTATTCCCGGCTACAGTTATTCCTGGCTAGCATTATTCCTGTCTATTCAGAATGTTTCCGATTTACAAGAAGGATCGAGAATACATTTTTTTGCTACCAAATTGTATTTTTAACGATTTTGTGCGGGAGGACATTTTGAACTGTCCAGTGCTCACCAAAGTGCAAGTACATGGATATACTTTGAAAAATAAATTTCAAACCTTTGAATTTATTCGAACCAAAGATGGATTTCAGTTTAACCTAGCAAACAGCTCCGATATTTGCAAGTTGATAGTTATTGATTATGCGTATCTACTGAAAACATGGACGTTGAATGCTCACATTTTTTTCAACTTTGTGGACACTGAATTCTATTTTAAACCCATGTTTCAGTTGAAGACAGAAAAAGCCAACGTTATCGTTGCCCCTCGCCGTTGCAAAGAAAGAAAGATTGACTGGGAGCCTGACCTTTATTTCAACAAAAACGGTCTCCGAACCAAAAAAGAAAGAATTGTACATACATTGAATGAATTATTATGTTAAAAAGTTTGTAAAATTGGCTTTAATAAACATGATTTGATTTGTCAAAATGGTGTTGTGTTTTGTTTGCAATGTAAACATACACTTCTTTTACAATCCATACCATAGGAAATAGACAAACATGCATAGGACCACCCTAAAAAAAAAAATTTTTTTTTTCTTTTCAATATAAGTTTGTAATCACTTCGAGCTTTTTGTTAGAGCTTTAGAGTTCCACCCAGATACTACTTACCTGCTACAAAATATTATTGAACTTTAATTTTTTCAACGGCACATTGGGTGCAGGTTATAGAGAGCGTGCTTCAACAGACCTGCTCGTAAAATTACTAGAGTTGTTTGCAATATTACACTTTGAAACTCATCATGCATCCCTTGTATCGTTTGGACAGTCATTATTTGCTCATCATTCATCGATGGGTGTATCGCAATTTCGTAGAGAATTACATTTTAAATGTTCCTGTAGGAACGGAATTGCACGTCAATGGACGCAAGGACCATTATCTGACCAATCGTTTTGTACGAACCGAAGAAGGATTTTTGTATGATCCCATGGTGCATGCGGACGAGTGCAATAGGTTTGTGTCTGCCTACGTGTCCAATCCAATAGAATGGATCCTGACACCAGAGACTATGGGGACTTTAATTTTGGATGGATTTGATACAAAAACTCCCACTTTGTATGTGTATACGGACCGGGTGAAGCTCCTCATTTGGACGGATCATATGGTATGGACGGTGGGAAAACGACCGCATCCGGATTGGAAATTGGTGGGATATATCCAATGGAAGTCTGTGCGAAATCCACAACCTGAAGGAAAAAAGTCTACAAAAGTTTTCATGAATTTTGGGGGCAAGTCAACAAAGTCCAGGAATAGATTGTTTGGTTGGAAGAAATATTTGTGCGGTGCAATGTTGTACAGATGACAAAATAAAAAATTGTATAGAATTTACCCTGTGAAAAAAAAAATTTCACTATATAATAAGCTTGCAGTCACTTGAAGCTTTTTGTTAGAGCTTCAGAGTGCCATCCAGATACTACTTGCCTGCTACAAAATATTATTTCATTTGTTTTAACGGCACATTGGGTGCAGATTCTATACACAACAGATTCTTTTGTGCTGTAGTAAAGATGATTCCTATTCTCATAAGATTATCCGACCCAAATTATATGGTCATGGTTCATCACAAGACTTTTCGAGATTTTTTGGTAAAGTATGTTCTCAGTTGTCCTGTTGGCACTCGAATCGAGTTGCAGGGTTTTAATCAGATTGATCATATTGTGGTAGTCGAGTGTATACGGACAGACACTGGATTCAAATTTAATTTGGATTTTGAAACTCCTGATGATATCTGTGAAGAAGACGAACGTGCGTTCATGTGTAAACATGCCTCAGAAGAGAACGGATGGAGCATGACACCCGAAGCTTGGCTGGATATGGTAATGTATCCATTTATTCGTCAATTTCCAATTTTAAAAGTGTATACGCCCCGAGCGAGTGTACATATTTGGACCAAGCGGGCGGACGACGAGAGATTGTGTTGCCCGGAACATTTTTCGACCGTAGCTTATCTGCAAATGAAACGCTTACGAAATCCTCGAACCGAAGGAAAAAAGATCTTTACCAGTTTAATGGACTTGCCACCAGTGAGTGACATGGTCCTTGAACGACAAAGTGAATAATGGTCTTGTTGAAGAGAATACAGACAGTGGAAGTGTTTAGAATGTACCATGTCCTGCACATGTTGAAATATGACTATTGCTTGATAAATAAATTCTTGTAAACTAACATTGTTAATCTTTAAAAAAAAAATTTTTTTTTAATAATATACTCCAAGTAACAAGTTGAACACAATCCAGCTTTCACTCATTCTACTAGCAAATGTCTGCCGCTCGCGTTATCTTTGATCATGTGGCCACAGTCCGACCCGATATATATCAACAGATTTTACATCTTATTCAACCTCATTCTTTGGAGGCCATTTTGGAATTGTTTCAACACCATCTCGAACAATCGGTTCCCGACTTGAGACGATTCAACCAACATCAAGCATGTCTACCCGATTTATGTTTAAAATTTGTTCGGTTGATACGAAAACGATTTCCGAGCCCTGGAGATGCTTTTGGTATTCAATTGACGTGTCGCGTGACCAAATCTGATACGCAAGGCACTTTGGATAGTAAATATTTAAAATCGCAAGAAGAACGAGATGATGCTTTTCACGTCGATGCTTTGTTGTTAGGTGAATTGCATTGTTTTTCCACTCAGACCCAAGTCTTTGAATTGGCTACACGCCATGGGTATTCGACCGTGTTCACACGAGGGTATACGGGTCAAGAGTTGCTCCAACGGTTACCCGATGCCTGTCTCTTGACCCGTGGCCTCCCGTACAACGAGGGTAGGACACTGAATGGGACCTATAAATATTTAAATACGTGTACCTTTATCGGGGTACCCGACAACAAAGTAGTGTACAGAACGTCAGCTAAACATTGGCTGGGCGTGTTGAGGCGATTAGACGCTGAACGCGTGTTAGCCTTTTCCGATATTCGGGCCATCTTTCAAAAATGTGGTATTGTGGCCTACTTTTTCAATTGGATGCGAGTGGTGCAAGAGCAATTACCTTTGCAAAACAGTGCCCAGATGAAAAATATCATGACTATTTTAAAGTATGAATGTCGAACGGGTCGACCCCTGCCTTTGACGCGAGATGGGTTAGCGAAAAATCCTGAACGATCTCCCTTGGAAATTTTGAGCTTTGAAGCTTGGAAACGAAATTGTGCTCACATGTGAATAGAAGCACACTCGGTACAAGTGAACCGCTCGACGGAAAAAATGTTTTTTGGCCAACAGTTTCGAGAAGGTACGGGATATGATTTTTGCTTGAAAAATAAAAATCTTGTAAACTGACAAAGTAAAAAAAAAAATAATAAAATAAAAAAATTAAAAAAAATTTTTTTTATAGCATATTACATCGTTCAAAGTTTCAACCGCTAGAATCAAGTATCATCATGGACAGTCAACTCTGCCTCAATGTCTTTACACAAGAGACGGAACAACACGACAATCCCCATTTGACCTTTGAGGCGCTCGTCCTGCGCCTTTTGAAATGCGTGTCTCACTCCTTCCATCTACCCTGGTCCCACGTCTTGGAAGTGTCTCGCCAAGCGCCCTATTTGATGGATCCCCATCTCCACCAGGATTTGCTTCACATTTGGACTCTCCGTTCCAAACAGGCCACGTTGGATGAGCAGCATTGCGTCGAGCGTATTTTGGGTCGAGACAATGTGCGCTCCTCGGATCTGATCAAGTTGGCGAGCATTTTACAGAAAATCAGCGATCCCAAAACAGTGTACGAATTCTTTGCCGTGGACGGCTACCAGGGAGAGGATCCCAAGAAATATATCAACCTGTTTCGCTACGAGGCCGAAGAGGCGCGTGGCAAACACGTCCGAACCGTCCGTCAGTTGTATCGATCGGGGGTCTGCATGAGCCCTCACGAATGTCGATACTTTTTGGAAAGTATTTTTGAAGGAACGTGCCCCGAATCGAGAGACGGGTACGTGGAGTCGGTCCAAGAGCAGGTGGCGGAGTTTGCGGAATGGCGCCGTGAGCAGCAGACGAAAAAGAAGCGACCCCTGGAGACCAAAGAGGAAAGTGTCAAGAAAAGTGCTCCTGGAAACCCATAGTTGAAATTCTATAATTTGAAATAGTAAACCCATCGTTTGAATTCCATCGTTTGAATTCCATAGTTTGAAACCCATCGTTTGAAATTGTAAACCGAAAGTTTGAAACCCATACTTTAACACCTAACCAACAAACTGTTGTCATCTCGTAGAAAACAAGGTGGAGAGATTATGGATACCATGGAATCCACATCTTGGGCCAATGCTAAAACTCCTTTGCAATTCATCTCTCGTCACCAACCAGGAGGACTAGCCGCGTTGGCGGTGGATGAATCGGAATGTGTGGTCGTCATGGACACACTCTGGTTTCGATATCCTCTCGTGCCTGAATGGGAGACGCGAGTAATGGCCGCGCTCGTGGAATGTAAAATCATGGACGTGTATGTGGCGGGCTTATTGTTGTCTTTGAAAAGAATGGCCCCGAAGAGATGAACGTCTATGTGGACCCAGAACCCAATAAATTGAAATATACATGCAAAATGTGCCATAAAAAGAGTTGTACCGTCACCAAAGCCTATTTGTTGTGGAGACGTTTGACGAAACGAGAACCCTGTAATCTGATGCATGAGGACTATTGAAAAGAAGGTTAAACACATCTCGTTAGGACCCGAGGTTGGAGAAAAAGGAACCCTTCACGGATAAATCTCTTCAAGACTATTGAATCATAAAGAGAGAAACTCACCTAATTTTGTGCAAGCATGACTGGATATCGTTTCATTGTATCCTAGAGTACAAGAAATGTTTTCCAAAGAAAAAGTGTGTTGAAGAAAAACTTTTGAAAACAATTACCAAGTCAAGTAAAAAAAAAAATTTTTTTTTTTTTTAAATTTATAGTGTTTAAAAGATTGAGCTTTCAACTCAAGCTCTCATTTTCTTTGCTGTGTTGTAAACATCATCATTATGACTTTGAATCTTTACTAGGTGAATTGAAAAACAACATTCCCTTTTTTTCATAAACATTTCTCCTGTGACCGAGCTTTCATGTACACTCAAAACCAAGCTATGTTTAGTGATATTGCCGATCAGTTTTCCAAAGAATTGGAACCTCTGCGTTTACCCTTGGAACACATCCCCCTTTCCCAACGGCCTTCGAAACTCTCCCAAAGGATTCATTACATTCTCCTGTCCAACCATATCAGGCTCACTATCAAGTTAACCTCCCTGATACAAAAGAATGTGGATGCATTGTCCGCACCCCACCCCTCTGACATTCAACACTGGTTCGATGCTTTGAAACCCGAGGGAAAGATCAATTTAGTCACGGAATCCTACCTCCTCTTGTTGTTTATGTTGCATCTACGTTTTATCTATGAAAAGTTTCCAGTGAAAATGTTTGAAATTAAATTGATTGCTCTCAAAGTGGCCGAATCCCATCTGAACGCTCTGGATCAAGACCGTTCCCAAGAACGTCTCTATTCTGTGGTGATCCTGGGACTCTCGGCTATAGTGTTGGGGGGATGTTTATACAAATTATGCAGATGAAGAGACCGTACATTCAAGAGGCATGGGCAAGGACGGAAAGTCCTAAAGAGATTATTTGGAGGGGTGAAAGTGACTGAAACACTCTCCAATGAAATAGACTAAAAGAAATAAAACAATTTCACTCTATGAAAAAAAACATTTTTTTTTTAAATGTCTTAGTACAAATTCTTGCAAGCTTTAATTTGTATTCACATTCATACCAGTGTTGTCGAATTGACTTTTATTCTAAAGAGTCTCAACCAGTGTGCAGGAAACTGCCAAAAGGCTTCCTACCTAGCCTATTGATCCCTACTAGGATGATACGTTCCAGACCCAACGATTCCAGCTCTCTCCATGACGAGCCTGGCCCACACGAAACCAATGCTTCTAGCTCTCTCCGTGGCGAGCTTTCCCCACACGAAACTTACGATTTCAGCTCCCTGAGTAGCGAGCCTTGCCCAAGCCACGATTGCTCTATCTGTTTAAGTAGCGATGATACGGAATGGTACCTACTGAGTCAATGTCAGCACAAGTTTCATTCCAATTGTTTAAAACAACGGGTTACAAGCGGTAAAAATACATGTCCCTTTTGTCGTCGTAAATTATGTAAACGAGATAAAACGGCTATTGGATGTGGTCCATCTGGATACAGATTTCGTATTTTTGGAGATTTACTGAGCGGTAAACCCTTATGGGTGACTGAAGCCATCTCTTCCGACACGGAATCGGACCTGCATTCAGATTCTGACATGGAAAGTGTTGCTGAATCTGAAAATGAAGATGTATCCGTATTAGAGTTGTTACCCAACACAATGGGTCAATTGATAACAGAGATGCTTGAATCTGTCAATACATTCTAACATAGAAAATGGTGTAGAATCGGAAAAGGACCTGCGTTGGGAGTTGTTACCCAACACAAAGCACTCCTTTATAACAGATTTGTTTAAACGTGTCACTAGACAGGCTTAAACTTGTCACTAGACACCCAAAAGAGAAGGATGTACCCTAATGGACCCTACAAATTTCCTACAACCTTATGAAAACAAACTAAGATTGCAAGCATAAAACTCTAAAACTCTATTTTAAAAAAAAAAAAAAATTTTCAATTCACCTTTATATGCAAGCTCACACTCTATTCATTTATTCTCAGCTGCTCGATTTTTTTTCTTGTCATGGCTACCCAACCCAATTGCGACTATCTCGTTTCCACTGAATGGATGCGCTACCAATCCCAATGGGTTCCTTGTCGCATCTTTCTTCAAAGTCCGTTTGATAATAAACAGGTCGAGATTCGTCCGACTCTGGGAAGCTTACAATCCTTTACCTACTCAGATGTCCTCCGAAACTTGAAGCAAGCTCCTTCCCTGTTCAGAGACCACGATGGCTGGGATCACAGTGATATCGTGCGAGTGCCTCAAGACGAGTTGGAACACTTTCTCAAGTACCATTTGGTCAAAGGTTATTTGGAGAGAAACAACCATGGATGGGAGTTGGTGATTGGAGCCACAGATCTCGCCACGTACATGTATTTGGATCCCATTCTACCCGAGGTGATGCATTATGTTGGAAAAGAGCACCAAGCGGATGACATGGTCCACGAAACGATGAAACAGTTTAACTGGGAGGGACAAATCACCCATGTGTAACCTCCTACCCACTTGGAAAAAAATTACAAACGAATGGACCAAGTAGAAGGAAAATGTCAAAGAGAGAGAAAATGTTTAAACGTGAAGAGAAAAATGTGTAAGCTTGAAGCGAAAAGATAATGTGTAAGCTTGAAGTGAATAATAAAAAAAAAAAAATTTTTTTTAGAGAGTTTAAATGCTTTAGCGAGTCTTGCTACTCAAGACACTTTTATGATGATTGAAATTTACAAATCACATCGTCGTTATTACATTATTGTTCCACGAGTCATCTTTCCCACCTTTGTGGACAAGTATGTGTTACCGTGTCGAGTCGGCACTCGTCTGGAATTTTCTAGTTTACCCCTCCATTTTTTTTCTCCTGGTGTTCTCAAGTGCCAATTTGAACGCACCGAGACTGGATTTTGGTACCTACAGAACCATCCTTTGATCACTCCCCATGTCACGGAGGAGGGCACGGTGCCCTTGGAGGCCATGCGAGACTCTATTCTACCTACCCTCGTCTCGTATTTTCCCGAATTGACCCTGACCTATCACGACACCACCCTGGATGTGTGGCCCCACACCAACACCTTTTGGGCTCGAAAGCGATTATTCCCTCATCATTGGAAGGTGAATGCGTATCTGCAAATGAAATCGTTGAGACGGGCTGAACATCAGGACCAGAAAATCTTTACCAGCCTCAACGATCTGTTGTTGGGGGAAGAAGATTGGGTTCGAGCCCTGTTGCCGAATGGAAGTGGTGAGCCCTAAGCAAGACACGATGAATTCCCTGGTCATGCGCCACGAGAAGAGCACCACGCGGAATACACCTTATACGATTCCTTCCCCTAAGGAGGGTCAAAAACATTTTGAACACGAGATAAAGTTTACGTGGCAAGAAAGAGATCCTCAGGTTCCCTGACCCATGGCCGTCGTGAGACCCATGACTGTACTGCAAAGGGTGCATGTGTCACCCTCTCCCTCGAATAGACCTTCTACCACACCTCAAGTGGGAACCGTTTTGCAAAGAGTGCGTGTGTCACCCTCGAATAGACCTTCGACAACACCTCAAGAGGGAACCGTTTTGCAAAGGGTGCATGTGTCACCCTCGAATAGACTTTCTACCACACCTCAAGAGCGAAGGAGAAGATGGACCTTTACACCGGTAGTGTAACAGAAGGATTTTAAAAGTTTTTTCCACGACTGTAAAAAAATGTTGGCTATCGTCCAAGTGAACCAGTTAAAAAAAAAATTTTTTTTTCAATTTTAAACTTATGTATTCAGAATCATTTTGGTGTGCTGCTACCATGTCTTACTCGACGCTTCACAAGCTTATCCATTCCTCCAAGGCTAATGTCGTCCGTTGTCCCATTTGCTTTGAATCCATGACTTTTGGTCACTACTATTCCACCCATGCTTTGAAGGAACATTCTTTGAGCAATCGCCTAGAGTGCGTTTTTTGCATGGGATTCACCTCTTGGCCTCGTGGACAAAAAATGACGCGTGAGAATGTGCAACATGTGTTAGATTGCTTGAAAGGTTTTGTGTCTCAAAGGAAAGACGATGAACCACCCCTGGATTATGACTATTCAGATGTCACTTGCGAGTGCAAATATTTCATCTCGACGCCCCACTACCTCTATGATCGTTGCAAAGACCCCACCTCTGTTGGATTTTATGATTCAGTGTTTGAAAAACCTGACCTATGGCCCCGTGGAATCGAATTTACGGAAGCGAGCGGTTTGGGAAAGGACGTTCATGGAATCTTTCAGCGCTACCTGTGCCATGATTTGGATTGGTTTCACATTATGGTGAAACAGGACGCCTTTCCCATATTTTGTCGGGAGATGGAAGCCATTCGCAATAAATTTGTCCTTTTACCCTTCTGGTGTCTGTGTGATGGATTGGAGAGGGAAGAAGGTAAAATACCCCATCGGCACATGATTCTGGCCTGTGAGCAGGATGGCTCGTTTCAAGACATTTGGAAACATAAAGTTCGTTATGGAACCAAAGAACATGCCAAGAAATGCGTGAAAATTCAAAATGCCTTTCACTTGGCTCGCACCCTGGTATACGTGAGCCAACCCAAAGCCATGTGTGATGGTCGAATCCCAGACGCTCTAGACGAGGGGAAACATACCTCCCATTTTTATATCAATCGACCCATGCACGCCCATAGCATTGCCTATTTATGCACTCTGTTTCCCAATGGGATAGAAATGCTACTTTTGGAACAAAACGGTCAAAAGAATGTCGTACTATGGGATAGTCACGCTCAACGTTGGCCAGACAAATGGCATCATTTGAAATGGGGGTCCCCATTAAAGTCAGATTCCTTTGAACGATCCGAACGAAGCGTATTCGAAAGTGTACGGTGGCAAGAAAATTGAGTTCCATCCGGGGTATTCCCTTCAAATTCTCAGAGACGAAATGTACCTTTTATCCCCCAAACAACAAAACGTCATGAAACAACTGAAAGAAATGAAAGCAAAGGCCCACATGGAAAAGGATTATTATTGGAAACCCATCCTGGCGGATTTGAAAATGGAACGGGACGTCTTTAAAAACGAGTTGAAATCCAAAGAACATGAATGGAAATCGGAGAGAATTACCTTGAAAGCTGAAAGAGATGCTTTTAAATCGGAGAGAGACATTTTGAAATCGAAAAGAGAGGTCTATAAATCGGAAAGAGACATTTTAAAAGCCGAAAGAGATGTACTTAAATCAGAGAGAGACATGTTTAAAGTGGAAAGGGATGCTTTTAAATCGGAGAGAGACATTTTTAAAGCGGAAAAGGATGTATTCAAATCTGAGAGAGACATCTTTAAGGCCGAAAGGGATGTATTTAAATCTGAGAGAGACGTTTTTAAGGTCGAAAGAGATACTTTTAAATTTGAGAGAGACATTTTTAAAGATGAAAGGGATGCATTTAAAACTGAAAGGGATAGTTTGTTGATGGAAAACACGGGACTAAAAAGAATGCTGCTACATGGACAAACTACACAAAATATCTAAAAAATATGAAAAAAATTTTTTTTTTTTGCTTTCGAATAATACACCAAGTTTTATCATTAGCCTATGGTAATTACTGCAATAAAAGTGTCCCACAACCGTCACACCTCTTTTTAAGAGTAAAACACCTGCTTTTTACAGTCCTTACCATTCAATGTTTCAAAACAGACTCACCTATTTTTAAAAAAGTGTAACGCCTGGTTTTACAGTCCTTACCAGTCCTTCCATATCGGTTTGAAAACTCTCTCACCTATTTTATAATCCTTTCTACAATGGGTCTCCCTCTCATCTATTTTGCAATCTTTACCATTCAATCTATCCCAACCCTGCCTCCCATTCAAGTCTTTGTTCACTTGTATCCCAATGTTGCTCAATCTCCCATTTGATGCGCTTCTCTTTAGCCCATTTCCCCTACACTCGTTTCGTTTGAATAGTTCACTCCCTCCTTCCCACAAAAGATGTTTCCATTTGAAAAAAGAATCCCTAGAAACATTCCTCTCCCATGATATTGCTCACATACCTTTGCGTAGCCTCCCCAGGAACCGCTCAACCCTTTGCTTGGGGACGTCCCAACGGCCCATGCTTGCCGAGTTTCCAGAGCCCCGGTGCTATGACCCCTCTATCATTCACCTATGGCAATCACTGTAAAATAGGAAACGCCTCTCGTTTTACAGTCATTACCATATGTTCCATACAGTCGGTCGAATAAATAGTTGAGCACTGTGACCCTTTCCAAAAAATGATTGAACATGGAAAACGAACTTTTTTGAAAGGATCCTCGGCTCTTTTTGTATGTCCCCTACGTTGTGTTTAAAGTCCAACGGCTCTTTTTGTCGAATCCCCTTTTCACCTACCCCCCTCCTTAAGAGTCTCCACCCCATAGCTCCTTTTCTAGAATCCCCTTTTCCCCTCCCCTCCCGTTGTGGTCCAACGGCTCTTTTTGAATCCATCCTATCTCTTTTTCCCCTACCCCGCGTTGAGAGTCCACGGCTCTTTTTCACTATCCTGTTTCAAGTCGAAATCCACCTTAGAATGGCTCTTTTTGTATGAATTTTGTCCCCTTTTCATCTTCTTTTTACCCTCATGATTGCGTTTTCAGCTCAAATCAAAAGTATTCCCTCAAAGTTGGTCTGAACGTCGAAATTCCCCTTCCAAGGGCTCTTTTGGCCTGCCTTTTGTCCCTTTGTTGCGTTTTAGGCTCCCTTCCATTTGACCTGGAAGTTGGCGTAATTTCACTTCAATATTCCTTATCGAAAATTTTTCAAATTCCTCCGAAAAATATTTTGGGAGAGACGCGAGAAAAAAGTTTCAACCCAGACGAATGTTTTAAAACGGGGGGTGAGCCACAAATGAAATGGAGACCTGTCAGAGGAAATGAGCGTTTCAGGGGGGCAATGAAAGGGAGACAGGTGAAGCGGGGGGTGAAAGCAGCGACCCATGAAATGGAGGCATGGCAACGTTCCCAGGAGATGATTCCAGGGACCCCGGTCTTTGAACCGCTCTACCATACACCTATGGCAATCACTGTAAAATCGGAAGCGCCTCTCGTTTTACAGTCCTTACCATAGGTTCCATACAGTCGGTCGAAAAAAAATAGTCGAGCACCGTGACCCTTTCAAAAAATGATTGAAAATGGAAAACGACTTTTTGGAAAGGGCTCTTTTGGTCAGAATCGTGTCCCCTATGGTGTGTTTATCAAAAAAAATTTTCAAATTCCTCTGAAAAAAATATTTGATGGGGCGCGAGAAAAAATAAAAGTTTCATCCTAGACGAAGGATGAAAATGGAGGGGTGAGCCACAAATGAAATGGAGACTTGTCACGCTGGTGAAAGCAACGACCCATGTAATGGAGGTAGGTCAGGAGGGTAAATGAAAGGGAGACAAGTCAAGCTGGGGAAAGCAGCGACCTATGAAGTGTAGGCATTACAACGTTGGTATGTCGAGAAAAGACAGAGAATCATTCCAATAGGGGTGTTGTTAGAACATTGGAGGCGAGCATCTCACGACGTTGCCATTGGCGTGTCTCAATCTGGTGCGAACCATCGTCTACGTGAGTCAACCCAAATCGTCGTTGACAAGGGTGAGATTCCTGACAATTTAAGCAATCTGGCAACATGCGTCTCATTTTCACATCAATCGACCCTTGCACCCGCAGTATTGCGTTTCTCTGTACCCTCTTTCCAGGGGAATAAAAAATTACTGTGGGAGCAACTTGGAAATAAAAATGTATCCAGTTGGGAAAAGGCTGCCAA
>BMAO01037432.1:0-29396 GCA_019973975.1 Trichonephila clavata | reverse complement strand
GGTTTGTTTTACACCAGGTCTACAATTTTTAATAAATCTTAAAATAAAGGCTAAAATTCTAATTAATTTATGAAAATTATTTGTACGATCAAGAAAATTATCAATAAAATTAGAGTCTATATTCAACTTTAAAGTCACTTTAGGCATAGGTTTAAGTTCATTGGTATAACACTGGTCAGTCACAGTACTGGAAGTTCGTAAGCCGTTAGGAGTAGCTGCAGTTATTTTCTGGAAATCAGGGCCCTTCCACCACAAATCGTTAGTTGCAAGTTCCCCTACATCCAGTCCGCGAGAAATGACATCGGCTGGATTGCTCTCAGATGAGATATGCTTCCACTGGAAATCTTTGGATAACTTCTGGATCTGAGACACTCGATTCCGACGAAGGTCTTGAGCAGGTTTGGAGGGGTATTAATCCACGCGAGAGCGATTGTAGAATCTGACCACAACTGCACGGACTCTATCTGCATCTTTAGAGCTGATATGACTCTGCGAGTAAGCTTCGACAGAAGAAGGCATGCACACAATTCGAGTCTAGGTATAGTCACGAGCTTGGTCGGGGCAACACGTGATTTACTGCACAAGAGTTGGCAATTTGATTCCTCGGTGATGGACACTGTTTGCATATAAACAACTGCTCCATAAGCTTTAGAAGAAGCATCTGCAAAGCCGTGAAGCACTACACCAATGGCACTAATCCCTAGAAAGCATCTTGGGACCTTGATTTTCTCTAAATCGGGCAGTGTCTTAATGAAGTTCTCCCATTGCTGCGAAATATCTGGGAGGAAGTATTTCATACCAGTCTAGTTTAAGTAGCCAGAGCTGTTGCATAAAAATTTTAGCTTTAGAAATGACAGGACCTAGAAATCCAAATGGATCGTAAATGCGTGCGATCTGGGACAAGACGTCTCGTTTTGTATAGCCGAGATTAAGACGGACGTTGGCCTTGTAAGTAAAAGTATCACTTACACTGTTCCAAATCATGCCCAGAGTCTTTACTTGGATTTCTTCGGAATTTCTGTCAAGTGGAAATTCCTTCGCATTGGTTGGAGAAAGGTTCGTGCACCACTTATGTAGCGTCATTCCTCCTCTTTGAAGAAGCTGTTTTAATTGCATCTGTAGAGTCTCAAATTCCGTTAATTCAGAAGAACCCGAGAGGCAATCATCCATGTAAAAATCCTGGAGGAGAACCTTTGAAGCCAATGGGAAGTTCTTTTCCTCATCTAAAGCGAGTTGTCGCAAAACCCTGGTTGCCAAATATGGAGCGCTTGCTGTTCCATATGTGACAGTTCGTAATTCATATACTTTAGTAGGAGACGTTTTACTACCTTTCCACAAGATTTTTTGAAGTCTAGTCTGAGTTTCATTTAACTCAATCATTCTAAACATCTGCTTTATGTCCGCAGTGAAGGCGTAAATGTGTTTGCGGAATCTAATAAGAACTGAAAACAGGTCTTCCTGAAGCACACCTCCCTTGTACAATAAATCATTTAAGGAATAACCACTAGTAGTTTTAGCGCTAGCATTGAACACGACACGCAGCTTGGTTGTCATGTTGTCCGGTCGTAAGATACCGTGATGAGGTAGATAATATCCCGTCTCTGACTTAGAATCCTCCTTCACTTCCTTCATGTGATGCAATGATTCATATTCATTTAGAAAATCTGAGTAAAGCGCCTTCATGGTAGGGTCACGTTCTAAGCGTGTCCATAGCTGATCCAATCTTTTAGATGCAATAATCTTAGAATTTCCCAAAATGGTCTCCGGAAATTCTGGTTTCAATGGCATAGAGACAACATATCTGCCATCTTCCTTTCTTGTGTGAGTTTTCGCGAAATGCTCGTTGCAGTAATTCAATTCATCGCTATTGCAAATTTCTCGAGGTTCAACGTCTTCTATTTCCCAGAAGTTAGCAAGAGTTTTGTTTAGAGCTTCCAAGTTTTTAGCCAAAAAGCAATGCCTTGTCGAAATATGTAAATCTGTGTCTGAAATTTTACCCGAAACTAGGTACCCAAAACAGCTAGACTGCAGAAATAAGTTATTCCCAATCTTTATTTTATCCATTTCTAAAATCGCAAAGAACAATTCTGCCCCTAACAACAAATCTACTCTTTGAGGAATAGAAAATTTTGGATCAGCCAGGTGTATATTACTAGGAATATTCAAATGAGTTATATTAATTCTCTTAGAAGGAGAAAAGTGACTAATCTTTGGCACAAGCAATAAGTCAATTTCCCATTGCGAATCATTTCTAGCGTTTGAGATTTGAGCGGAAATCTTTTTTCTTATATAAATAGATGCATCATTCAAACCACTGATCGGAATGTTTACCTTTCCTTTCTGCAATCCCAAAGCTTCTGCTGACCTTGAGCTAATAAAACTTGATTCTGAAGCGCAGTCTAAAATAGCACGCAAAGGTTGTCTGATTCCTTCAGAGTCCCTCACATAAACTATTGCAGTATTAATCAAAATACTGTTATTTCCATTAGTATGGAATGAAACGCGAGCGTTCTCCGAAGAAGAGTCGGGTTCCGAATTGCCTACGATTTGTGAAGAATTCAAGTCAGGACCCAATGTTTCAAGGTCAGTTTTGTAGTTAGTTGATGGCGTTGAGTATTTATGAAGCAAAGTATGATGCCTCTGCTTACAGACAAAACAAAGATTTTTAGAATTGCACTTTGACACAGCATGAAATTCACTTAAACAATTCGTGCAAACTCTAAGTTTTTTAACCAAATCAGTTCTGTCCGATAAATTCATTGATTTAAATTTATGGCATTGATACAATGCGTGCGTTTGCATTCTACAGACCTTACAAAAGTTTGGTTTATTAGATTTAACAACAAATGATTTTGATCGTTCATTATTTAATTTTCTCGGGATGTTCTTATTAATGCTGCTCAAAATTTGATATCTTCTCTCCAGAAATTCCAAACACGCATCAAAATCAGGAACTTCATTGTCTTTTAATGTTAATTCGTATTGTTTTCTTGTTTCCCGATCTAATTTATCCAAAACCAAATTTAATAATAACGCGTTTGATAGTTTATCTCTTTCGAAGTCTAAGATTTTTAATGATCTAAGATTTTTCTTAATATTATCCAATAGGATGCGCAAATCTCCAGATGACTCGTATTTCATTGCCTGCACATTGAGAATATTTTTGATATGACAGTCAACAATAAACTCTTTTATTTTCGTATCTTTGCTCAAGAGCTTTAAAAAGTGAATCAAAGTCATCAGCAGAAGTTTCAACTATCTTAGCATCTCCCCTCAGAGCACCGCGCAAATAATGTAGCTTTTCACTATCCGAAAGTTGAGAATTTTCGATTACGAGATCACAAAACTGAGTCTTGAATAAACCCCATTCCTCCAATTTCCCGGTAAAAGTTGGAAGAGGAATCTTAGGTAGTTTTATTTGGGAGCCTTTAGGCTGACTATTGTTAAGCATTGACGAAGATTCTGCTTCGTATTTAAATTTATTAATTGACGTTTTCAGACGTACCTCGAAGTCTTGCAGATCATCCTCCAATGAATTCAAACTTGGCTCAGCTTCAGCGTATTCAGTATCATTTGCGATGCCGTAATAATCGTTCTTCAATAGTTCGAATTTATCCTGTAATTTTAACACAACATCCAGTTTAGCTTGAAGTTCATGTATCGATAGGTCCGTTTGTTTCTGTAAAGCGTTTGCCATTTTTGTAAGCTGGCATTTGATATTACCACGTTTGCGGTTTAACAGAGTAATTCCGGTTTCGCTAGAAGTCATGATTCTGTCTCAATGATTAACAGCAAAAATCCAAAGAAACTGCGGGTGAACTAGTTGTTCATCAAAAATACCTCCGGCTCGACGGACCAATGTTGCGGAGCGTAATATGCTGGTTCAAGAATGAATGTGGACTGTTCGTCTAAAATATTTTATTGCGAAATCTGAAAGTGCGTAATGCCTTTTATACTCTCTTCGAGAGATTACAAGGGTTTCCAATTTGGTGAGAGTTCCGTCGCCAAAGGCGATAAAGACACAATACGGAACAGCATATTAACAGTATTATTTACATAATAAAAAGAATAATTCATATATCATTTTTTAAATAAATGTTTTTTTTTTATTTCTTCAAATGGAATGAAGCGATGAAACATTTCTACGTTTTAAAGAAAAAATTGCTTTCGTAAACAACGGATACATAAAGTTTTCTCCCCCCCCCCTTAATTTTTTGTACAATTTTCTTGCTCTATTATGTAGAAATTTTCTGCTGAAGGAGAAGGTTGAGCTTCCTTAAAACAAACAAGCCCCTACTTCATCGCCCTACGTCGGTTACATCATTGGGAAAGGTAATAGTTTTACATTTTGGTCAATTGACTTTTTAGATAATATATTTATTTATATTCTGGTTTGTTGTTCTTGGTTATCAATTCCATTGCTTTTACATTCTTATTGTGTAGTACCTACGATTTGCTTATGTTTGTTTTATTGTATTATACCGGTTGTAAATGAATATAGGAGTCTTACGCTTTACAGTATTTATTACATGCAACTTACAAGTACAATTCATACATCGAATGAAAGAGTAACTGAAACAACTTTACCTACCAACTTACAAATGTTCACTGTGAGCCTCATTCGTCCCACGGCTCACATCAAGTCGATAGACGAATTCATCTCAAACTTTGTTTAGTGTGTCTGAGGTAATTCTTGCAACAGCTGCTTCAATCATGTGTCTTAAGTCTGGAATGTCAACTGGTAGCGGAGATTCGTACACACAATCCTTAATGAACCCCCACAGATGAAAATGGCATGGCGTCAGATCGAGTGAACGTGGAGGCCATGCGAAACAAGCTTTATCGTGAGGCCCTTTGCTGAAAATGCATTGTCGAGTACATTGATGTTCAACCAATTGCATACTGAAAGATGCCAGTAAGGCGGTGTACCATCTTGCTGCCAAATGAAGTTATCTGGTTCACTTTCTTTCAATTGAGGAAATAGCCATAGCTATAGAGCATCAAGCTAGGCAGAACCAGTTACAGTTGGTTGGTTCTCCGAAAACTAAAGGCCCATACACTTTCCACCACGATATGACACTAGAAACATTCAATTTAGGTGAGTCTTGTTGCGATGCTACACCTTGTGAGCATTTTCTAAATTCCAGATGCACGCATTATGAGTGTTCACATGTCCACTGAGGTGTCCATCGGCACGCTCGTTGCACAATAATAGCAGACTCTGTCTTTGCAAACTGGGGAAGACAAACGCTTTCTGTTCACTAGTCGCCATTTTTCTACGAGCTCGCTGATCAGCGAGGAAGGGGAAAATTAATATACGTTTCGCGCGTATGAGCACACATGCCAGCAAGCAAAACTGTTTCAGTTTGTATTTCATTCGATGTATGAGTTATACTAATAAGATAAATGTAATAAATCTTATAAAGCGTTAAAACTCTCATATTCATTTATAAACACCCTGTATAAAGTGGTGGCAAAAAGTCCTGAACACACTCATCCCCCCCCCTAGTTTTAGTGTTTGACTTACGTTTTCGTTATGGAATTATCGTACTATCAATTATTTCTATCGATTCCAATGTATTTTTTAATGCTGATTTCAAATCTATTGCTGGTTTTTTAATACAACAAATATGTTTTGTAGTACATCTGCTTGAACACAGGAATGGGCAATAAGTACAGAATAACACAATTTAGAAAAAAATATAGGTAGTAGAAAAACACAGAACCTTACAAGTACAATACATTTAGCATGAATTTTTAAAATTGCATGACTGTTACATGTTTGAGTATCAATATTGTATGGTCCAGCCGTTTAATTAATTACGGCTCTACATCTTTTTGATATGGAATACACCAAATTTACAAAAAGCTTCTTAATGATCACGTGGTAGAAAAAAACATCAAAGATTCAATTAACTCCAGTTCATTTGAAGGTGTTTTCTTTGAAATATCAAAACCATGCCGTCGGTTTTCTATAGAATTAAGATCTGGAGAAATGTCTAGATCACATCTCATTTTATTCAGAGCATTATCTTTGAACAATACCTGAAATACATTTGTGCTGTGAAATGGAGCATTTTTGTTCTGAAAAATCGGTGTGACTGATCTCCAAAAAGATCTTCTTCTATTGTTAGTCATTTATTTTGTATTATTCTGTATTATTTTGCTGTATTTCCTAGTTTTCTCTATTCTTTTCACGATGTGAAGTCTTCTAACAACACATGAAGGCATGGGGCCCATATCATCCTTTACGTCACATGCTTTATTGTGGACTTCAGACACTGAGGGCTTTATTCGTGTGTCGTATTACATAGTCACTATTTTTGCTACGTGAAATACAAAACTGACTTTTATAACCAAATATTACCTATTCTAAACTTTAACAGTCCATAGTGAATGATCTTTTGTGAGCACCAATCAGTCAGTAATGGTTTTGAATGGGCTCTTTAAAAAAAAAGTCTCGTAATCCAATTTACAGTAGTGTTCCTCTCACAATTCGTACACACATATTCTCATTCAATGTCAAAATCCATTATTTCAATATTTGTGAGAAATCAAGCCATTTATTTAAATTGAAATCGTGTGTAATACCTTATCTTCAGGTAAGATTTTTTCTTCGATTGTACATGTCATTTTCTGTTCGCAATAGAAGAAAGTCCATTCACTTCAGTAGCAATTTGTCGCATAGAATAACCATCTTAGTTTAAAAGTATTATTCTGTGTCTTCCACTATGACGCAGAGAGGAAAATTTACCCATAATTCCAATATTATCCACCCACGCACTTTTAATTGCAATAACCCACTACCTGTAATCACTATAACATTCTGTACATTCTATTTTCAAACCTTCGTAACTACTGCTCTCTAATTGGTTGTAATAATGAAGAATTTCATTGGTTGAAGAAAGCAGTAACTTATTATTACAAATGCTCCGTGCTTGTCTTATCATGGGTTTTTCAAAATAATGATAAACCTATTTATTTTAGACGAATTCTACGTTCATACTGGAAATAAACGTGGAAAAATGCATTAGAAAAAATAACAATAGTTTCATAACGAAAAATAAAATCAAACAGGAAAATAGGCAAAACATTTAGTGTGTTCAGGACTTTGTGCCCCCACTTTATATGTATATCTATATATATAAAGGAGAAAAGCGACTCACTCACTGACTGACTGACTAATCACGATATCTCTGCAACTATTCAACCTACATACTTGAAATTTGGTAGACATGTTCCTTTCATAGAGTAGACATCAGCTAAGAACGGATTTCCCGAAATACGAAACGCAAGGGGCGTTACGGGGGTTAAGGGGCGTTATAAATAATTGTTTCCATGTTTAAACTACTCAATGTACAATTTTGAAATTGGGTTAGCAGATTCCTTTCATACAGTAGAGATCCGCTACAAAATGAGTTTGGTGAAAATCGTCCCCCAAGTGGCGTTGCAGGGGCTTAGGGGGCGTTATAGATAATTATTTTCATTTTTAAACTATTTGACGCACTGTCTTTAAATTTGATATATATAAATAGATTCCTTTCGTAGAATAATGATCAGTTACAAAACGGGTTTTATGAAAACAGACTTCTAAGTGGCGTTGCGGGGGATTAAAAGGCGTAATAGATAAATATATCCGTTTTTAAACTACTTCACCTACCTGCTTGAAAATTGGTAGGTAAGTTTCTTTCATGGAGTCAATATCCGCTACAAAATGGGTTTTTAAAAATTGACCCCCAAGGGTGTTGCGGGGGTGGGGAGTTTAAGGGGCGTTATAAATTCCGATTTTTTAACTATTAGACGTACAGTCTTGAAACTTAGTAAGCAGATTCCTCTCATAGGGTAGAGATACGCTACAAAATGGGTTTCGTGAAAATTGCCCCCAAGTGGCGTTGCGGGACTTAAGGGGCGTTATATATAATTTACTCCATTTTTAATCTATTAGACGCACAGTTTTTATATTTGATAAATAGATTTCTTTCATAGAGTAGAGATCAGCTATAAGAAGGTTTTGGGAAAACAGACCTCTAAGTGGCGTTGCGGGGGATTAAGTGGCGTAATAGATAAATATTTTCGTTTTTAAACTACTTGACCTACCTGCTTGAAAATTGGTAGGAATGTTTCTTTCATGGAGTACATATCCGTTGCAAAACGGGTTTGGGGAAAATTGACCCCCAAGGGGTGTTGCGGGGGGTTAAGGGCAGATATAAGTAATTATTTCTATTTTTAAACTATTAGACGCACAGTCTTGAAATTTGGTGAGCAGATTCCTCTCATAGGATAGAGATACACTACAAAATGTGTTTTGTGAAAATAGACCCCTAGGTGGCGTTGCGGGGGTTCAAGGGGCGTTATTGATAATTTTTTTTTGCATTTTTAATTTATTGGACGCACAAATTTTGCTAAGCAGATTCCTTTCATAGAGTGCAATTCTCCAACAAAATGGGTTTTGTGAAAACAGACACCGAAGCGCCGTTGCGGGGGCTCAAGTGGCGTTATAGATAATTATCCCCATTTTTAAACTATTAGACGTACAGTCTTGAAATTTGATAAGCAGATTCCTTTCGTAGAGAACCGCTACAAAATGGGTTTTGCGAATATCAACTACCAAGTTTAATTTCGGGAGATTAAGAGGCGTAATCGATAAATATTTCCATTTTTAAACTATTTGATCATCCTGCTTGAAAATTGGTAGGCATGTTCCTTTCATGGAATATAATTCCTCTAACAAAGAGTAAAACGAAAATTGACCCCTAAGAATGTTTGCGAGGGGTCAAGAGGAGTTACAGAAAAATATTCCTGTTTTTAATTGTTAGACCCATATACTTGAAATTTTTTAAGCATGTGTCTTTTGTTGAATAGGGATGCACTAAGAATGTATTTTAAGTAAATCAAGTTCTGCGGAGGGGTGCAGGGGTTACTGGGACGTATTGACACAAAAAAATCCTTTTTTCGAGCTACAAGGACTATAATAATGAAATTTGGTTTGCATTTTTCTTTTGTTGAATTGAAATCCGCTAAGAGAGGTTATTTTGGAAAACGGCTCTCAACGGGATTACGGGGATATTGATAGTAAAACTTTTGTTTTTTTCTGTTTGATTTAGACTTGAAATTTGGCTTGCATGTTCAATTTACGGAGTAGAGATCCACAGCGAAAATTGGTTTTGCGGGAATCCACTTGGTTTTTGGGTTACGAAAGAGCAAACATCATTCTATACTTCAATTTTAGAGATTTTTAGAAAATACAAATTAGATGAGTTCTGCCCTTTTTATTTATCAAGAGGTGACAGTTACAGGTCTAAGTATATTTTTCAATTCAATCGAATTCTTAATGCTAGGACTTAGATATCAATAATTTATACTTATATATAAGCAGTAAAAATTTATAAAACATCATGAAATACCCAGCGAAGCGGGCGGGTAACAGCTAGTATATATATATATATACAATCGACTCTCGATAATTCGAACCTTCGATAATACGAACCTCTCGCTAATTTGAAGTATATGCTTAGTCCCTAAAAAAGTTTTGATATTTCGAATTAAAACAATACGTTTTGGTGCATTCAATATTCCGAAGTAAAATCTGTGACTAGCCAGACTACACAACACGCTATAATTAAAAGTTCTCTTATAAAATTGTCAACAATTCAAACATTCACTATCATGTGCAGTCATGTAATAAAAAGGCTGGAGCTAACAAGTTTCGCGTTGTAATGTTGTTTTTACAGAAATTTGACTTAGATACGTATCAACTAATATTTTTCTCTCTAATAATAAAAACTGTCCTCTTTTATTCCTCCCTTCTTTCGGTATCGTGTAAAAAAAACGAAAAAAATTCAACCCAGAAGAAATTTTGTTGTCCACCAAAACTATTTCCTGCGAAACGACATGGCAAAGAAAAACTATTTCCAGTCATTAAAACTAAAACAGCCTGCCTCCAGGTATACTCACATATTAGCATTTTACCAACTTCTCTAGCGTATTCAATTAATTCCAAGTGGAAAATTCCAAACAGTTATGGTAACGAATAAGATATCCTTAAGGGTCTTTCCCCAACAGTTCAAGATGACAATTTTCCGAAGGAAATGTAAGAAAAAAAATATTCTTCTTCTTTCCAGTCTCCGAAAGGAAATAAAAAGGAAAACTTTGAAAACATTACCGCAAAACAATTTGTTGAGAAGTTTTCAACCGCGGTAAATTTCTAATTTTAGTGAAAATAATGGATACGTTCATCTCAACTTTGAGTCAGTGACAGATGGTTAAAGGAACACTTAAGGCAGAGAGAATATTTTATTTATTTAAATTCTTTATTTCCTTACCTTTATTCCTTACATTTTTTTATTTAGCAAGAAGTCTATGTTTATCTGTACGAAAAAATTCAGTAATGAAGAATTATTGCACTTCAAATGAAATATTTTTTTTTAGTTTTTTTTTTGTTAGAATACAATTTTATATCTTATTATTTTCATTCTTAATGCTTTTAGCAGTAGGATATTTCTAGTTACAGATTATGGTTATGAATGTTAATCCCTTACTATTCTAAGAACAGGTAAGGAATTACCATAAAATCCGACGTTTATAACACGCACTTTCCACTCGAAACGAAACGAAAATAAGATTGATAACGAGCGACAGCGAGTGACCGCTTTTACTCAATAGAAATGGAATTTAAACTGAAAGAGCTACGATGTGAAAAAGCCCCAAGAAGGGGGATGGACGAGCGACCGTGGGCGAACCAATCAGGGAGGCCGGATTTCGACTCAAAAAATAAGCTCGAAATTTATAGATGCGCGTTATACGCCGAATATAAAAAGGATAGTTTTAAAAATAAAAACAAAAATGAGCAAAAAGAAAAATATTAGACTTTTACATAGATCGAAATACTGTTTCTGTAAAAGAAAGGACATTCTTTATATGAACTTAAAGGTCTGAAGTTCTAGAAAAAACTATTTTTCTCAAAAAAACCTGGTATATCTCGACTAAAATACTTCATATTATAAGAGTATTGCACAGTACATTGGTGTCCAAAAGTTCAGCATAAATCGTAAAATGAGAAAAACATGGTGTAAATATTCGTAAAATTATTCCGAATTTCTTGCGGATTTTAATTGGGTGAAGAAGAAACATTGGGTTTATGCAAACTTTTCAGTCGACTACGTCCTGCGCGAAAAACCGGCGCATGTCGGAACGCGGAGAAACCGATTCCCGCAGCATAGACAGTTCAGACAAGTTTCGTGCAACTGCTGTGCGAAGGAACGTTGTTAACCATCAAACAAGGTGAATGATGGCACAAAGACGCCAATTGGACATGTTTACGAAAGGAAGAATCGTTGGAATGCTGGAATCCTCACGATCACAAACCGAAGTGTCTCGAATTCTGAATGCGGAACAATCTGTGATCTCAAGACTGTGGCAGAGGTTTAAAAGAACGGGAGATGTTACCCGACAACCAGTATCAGGTCGACCAAGAGTCACAACCCTCGCCAAGACCGATATCTGGTAATAAGTGCGCGACGTCAGAGGGATAGTACTGCCAGAGCACTGGGTTCGGCACTCACAGTCACCACAGGAATACGAATTTCGAGACAAACTGCTTACAGGAGACTCAGTCATGCTGGCCTGTATGCCAGAAGACCAACAGTTTGCATTCCCCTCACGTCTGCGCATAAACGCGCTCGTTTGAACTGGAGTTTGAAATATCAACATTGGAGTGTGGGAGAGTGGGCCAATGTGATGTTCAGTGACGAGTCCCGGTTTAATCTGAGTAGTGATTCTCGGCGGGTAACGATATGGAGAGAACGTGGAAGACGATTTGAACCAAGAAACATAACGGAAAGACATCCTTTTCCATTAACGAGAGTAATGGTATGGGTAGGTAGGCATCGTGATAGACGGCCGCACAGACCTCCATTTCTTTGACACGGGGTCTGTGACTGCTCAAAGATACAAAGACGAAGTTCTTGAGCCTTAAGTTTGCTTGTTTCGAGGTGCTGTCGGTCCTGACTTCATATTCATGGATGATAATGCACCATGTCACCGAGCGTTGCTGATTGATGACTTCCTTGAAACGGAAAACATCCAGCGTATGTCGTGGTCTGCGAACTCCCCTGATTTAAATCCTATCGAGCATGTATGGATATGCTCGGGAGACAAATTGCAGACCTTTCGCACCCAGCAAGCTCCGTTACAGAACTGAAGAGAGCTCTCGAAGAAGCTTGGAACCGTTTGAGCCCACAACTCATTCATCATCTCATAGCAAGTATGGTAAATCGCAGTGCAGCGTGCCTGGCTGTCAGAGGTGACCCCACGCCTTATTAAACTGCAGCATCAGTATTTTATTTAATGTCTTCTTTCATTTTTTCTTTAAAGTGTGAATCCTTGCTATGCTCGGTTTTCTTTCAAACTGCTACTTTGAATAATAAAATTAATTATTATCATTCTTTTGATTTACTTCCTTATTTTATAACCATTTTACACTCGCATATCACGTTTCCCGCTATTCTGATTTACAGTTTCTTCTTTATTCACATAATTATCAATTATGCTTAACTTTTGGACACCAGTGTACTTTATAGGTTTGTTTGTAAACAAGTGGGCGTGTGTTATACGGCGAATATGCCTAAAAATTAAAAATTGCAGCTTGAAAGTATAGGTGTGCATTATAGAAGGTGCACGTTATGCGTACGGATTTTGCGGTAGTTTTTCAGAAAATCAACACAACCCTTGGAAATTAGAAAATTTAGAAGCGTACATGACTATATGCACTACGCCATTTTCATATGTTATTATAGTACACTAGCTGGTATGCCCGTTCTTCGCATAGGTGAATCGAAAAAATTAAGCAATACAGATTGAAGAATGAAGAAGTTTTTAATGAAATTATTTTAAGTGAATTGCAAATTAAACAAGAAAAACCTTCTGCACATCTCGACTGAACAAAAAATCATTTTTGCTAAATTTTAAGTCTGTAGGTCTAATAGCTGATAAAAAGAACTTTTTTTCATTTATAACGCCCCCTTAAACCCTTCGTGGGTCAATTTTTGAAAACGCCTTCCTAAGCTGATCTCTACTCAGCAAAAGTAATATATTGTTACAAATTTTGTGTAACGAACGCTTAAAATAGTGCAAATGATTTATATCTGGATGTGTGATACGTTAATATTAGTTTCTGTTGTATTTATTTTATGTTAAAATTGTAATATTCGCAAGCAACGTTGTTAATGACGATTTAGAGGAAACAGCGAAATGTTGGTGATAGTACCAAGTTGGCATCATTTTTGGCGACCACATTGGCAACTTGATGATTGATTGAACGGAGCAGAAATCTCTTTGCTGTAGCGCCAACTGGTGGGGAGCTACAATAAAGAGGATAACACAAAAACTTTCTCCACAAAAAAATACATATATATGCCAATTTTCATAGTGATTGGTTGAACGGCGTTGGTGTGAAGTGAGGTCACATATATACTAGCATCCATTTATAGATATATATATAGATTTTTTTGTAAAATTTGCAATATATGAAAGACTGAAATTAACCTACCGAAAGATATTTCAACTCGTGCAAAGAATTGTAAGTGTAATTGAATCATATCTCCAAAGAACTATATTTTGAATAGAGAAGGCGTTAAAACAAATCTGAAATAGAAGCGATCGAACATCTGAAGGCATCAACTGCAAACGATGATCGAGTAACATCGTCAAGGGTTTAGTAATTAGTAAATAATAAAGTTATCACATTTCGGGGCTTAGTGTAGCTCAGATGACAAAATATCATTTCGAATTTCATAGAAGTACTTGCCGTATCTCAACTTTAACTAATTATCTAAGAATTCACAAAAGCATTTCAAAGAAAACTAATTACGGGTGGATTATTATTAGGAACAGAAGACAACTAATATATATAAGTTTTCCTTTATTAAATTAATTAAAATATGGCGCCTTTTCATAGCACAAGATATCCTTATAAATTAGTTATTCAGAAAGCTGAGAGAGAGAGAGAAATCGAATACTATATTCAACATTTCTCTCATATTTTTGGAAGTAAAGGTTCTTTTAACCCGAGAATGGTGGTGTGGGGCATAGAGTCACCCCAGGCTCACGAAATCTTTAAAACTGGGAAAACTGTGTATTTGTTTCCAATGACCTTGTCAGTATCCTCCCATATGGCAGTTCTTATGGGAACTAAAATGTATTTGTCACATATCTACCTCTTTTTTTGGGAGTGGCAAACGCTTTATTACAAATCTTAAGGTACTTGGGTTGACTGAGTTCCCAACACGACAACTTTTTTACAAAAAATTTTCTACGAACATACTACATTTTTCCCATGTGAACGACTTGGTGGTTTGGATTGATTTATACGACTCATTATGATTTATAAATGTGAATGAACAGGTTATAAAAAATGAAGAAATGGGCCTTTGCAATCTCCATTGGATGAAGTTGAAACTAATCAAGCAATGGAACAACCTGATGAAACAGATAATCATGATAGCGAAAGTAAATTTGAAAAAAGCGATGAACACATGAAACGTTTCGAATGAGTGAAAAATTTTCAAATGCTACCTAAAAAACTGCATCAAGCAAGATATGAAGCCACAGTTGTACTACAAAACACACAAAAAACACAAACGAGAAAAAGTTCAATATGCTATTTGTCAATCATCAAAGGACAAAAAAACTGCAATAACTTGAACGAAATATAACAGAGTCTTGCCTGAAAAGATATTTCTGTAATGTTAGCGAAAAATGTCTGTGATTTCTGTCCTTTATTAAGATCACGCATATTTGAAACATTTTAATTCAGTTTCATTGGATTTTTCCTCAATTTATCAAAGAAAAATGGAAAAGTCCTTTTTATCCTGTTCAATAAAAATAATTATAAAAATGGATTGGGGTGACTCAGTCACCCTACGTGACCATTAACGTTAGTATCGAATGCTCGCCTGCTCTAGGGTTAATCATTCTTTTCAAAATATTAATCCTTTGCGTACCAGACTCTTATATTCATAGAAATCCCAGATTTCATTTCCAGATTCGACGCATATTTCATTTTTACTTTTGATGCTGACTAAGGCACACGTTCTTTCGTGTTTCGTTCCATTTTCTTAAGTTTGTATAACTATTTTTGTTACTTATTTTTACTTTTTTTTGCCAATATGGCATCGTTGTTGAATTTCAACGAAAGTGATACTGAATGAGAATATTTGCCCCTAACCGATGAATATGACAGTGACTATGATACGCATTATCTATTTGTGATGAAGAAGATGAAGAAATGGAACAAAAATGACAATACACTTATGTAACGCATGTGGAAAATCTTTTTGATCCAAGAAACATTTCGAGCAATTTCACAAAGATTTGTTATCTTAATTCTAATTACCCGTGTTTTATCGTGACTTCCGGTTTGGTAAACTACAACAGTATCATGAATAACCCTATCGGCGTTTTTTGGAACTAATTGTGTGCGGACTCTTACTTTCTTTGTCATCATTAGTCGCCATACCAAGTTTGTTACCCTTGCAGTTGTTGGATCGAACTCCAGGTGGCGCTGGAAGTATCAGTTTCAAAAAATCACAACCTATACTTTAAAGTTTGTTACATTACTTCAGTATTCATGTATTTGTATTACAAAAGCACAGATTTTACACACATTGAAAACTGAACTATTATATTAATTAAAATTCATTTATTTAAATTTTCACTGGTTGATACCTTTTTTAACAATAGCATTCTTATTGATTATTTAATAGCTGAAGATTTTTCCATTTTTCCAATATTCAGATTTTTTTCGAAAGAAATACTTGTCTGATTAAAGAACCTAACTAGCCCGAATATATATCCCAATAAGATACGATAATATCCGTAAATTCCTGATTGCGTAACCTAATAAATCCAATCACGTAAAATTATTTTCGTTCTTCTTTTACTAATTAAAATAATTGCATCAGCAGCTAATCTTATATACTTCTTGTTTCACAATAACAAGTCTTACAACTTTTCTGTGCGGATAATTAATTCATTTTGATGGAAAGCAGGGAAAAAGAAAAAAATTCTACCCCATTTTACTAAAATTTTGGATTATCCATTGCTAGGGAAGGTATAAAAATGAAATATTTTCACTTTTTAGTACTGATTATTAAAAGTACATAAAACTATAAAAAAAAAAGCAAGTAGACAGTGAAACAAATTAACTGTGGTAAAAGTGTTTTGTGAGAATCGTCAGTTCCATTAAATGATTTTAAAAAAAATTACATTTTAAAATCCTGAATTATCCTCATCTTTAGCTGCAAGTTTCTTAGTGATATTTTTAATAAATGTAAAAATCTTAGTAGTTAATAACTGTAACCACATTAGGACAACTTTTCTGAATTGGGGGGCTCGCACATGTTTTGAAGAGTCTACAGTTGGAAGAAATTGTATGAAGTCGGAGTGTATGAAATATCGGATTTTTATAAGTGAATGTATAAAACTGCATTTTTTTACAGCTGGTTATTTAACCAAAATACGCTCCTTTCCCAAAGAGATTTTAATGCATAGATGCCTGTCTTTTAAATATTCTGATCTTTGGAGTTTGTAAATTCTGATACGAAATTTTTCAGACTATCTGTATTTTCATACTGTTAAGCCCGTAAAAACTGTTTGAAATGTTTAAAAGAATAAATGTTGGTGAAAGATCTGGTCAATCAGCTGGGGCTGCAAAATTTCATATTTTAATTCATTTAGTTTCGCATTGGTGTTGTGCTACGTATACGCCGGACGTTGTGTCGTGGCGAAGTATTACGCCATGCCGATTAAAAAGTGATGGGAGTATAATTTTCAATTTTTCATTCATTTTTTCGTTGGTGTACTGTCAGTTTAATAAATGCAGTTGGATTCGTATCCACCAATGCTTCAGAGTATTACTTCTTACAAAATGATATGATTCTTCTATGTGGTTCATTTTGTCGGGAAAAATCACAAGACCGAGATTTTTCAAACCAATGTTGAATTTTTCTATCTTTCTGTCCCTCTCTCTCCCCCTCTCGTTTTCTCTGTCCCCGTCACTCTTTCTGTCTCTCATCCTCTCCCTCTCCGTCACCCTCTTCTCCTCCACATCGCCCTCTCTCCCCTTCTCCATCGCCCTCTCTTGCCTTCTCCTTCTCTGTCTCCCTTCTTCTCCGTTTCCCTCTTTCTCCTTCTCCGTCTCCCGCCTTTTTTCTATATATCTCTCTCTGTCTCTTGTTGAGTCTACCTCTCTCTCTCTCGTTAACAAGTGGCCACGGTAGCCAAGTGGTCAAGGTATCGGATCATGACAGGCACGTCATGAGTTCGAGCCCAGTGCAACTAAAGATCCGCCGTGTAGGGGAGTGATGCACGCTAAATCTGCCGAGAGCTCAAGCGTCCTTCCGTTGGTGTGGTGTGGTTATTAGGAGAAGGGGTGCGAGCTTAAGTGTGTCCTCGTCACTTGACCATGGTTCAAAATTACGAGGTCCGTCACCAAAAGCCCTCGTGTAGCTAAACAGTGCGACGTTAAAATTCACTCACTCTCGTTAACAGTATTCTCTCTAAATTCCTTATTTATATTGAGAGCAGCATTTGCAGCACTTTTACAGAGCAGAATCAGCACCAAGTTTATAAACACGTAAAAAATTACACGAATATCGGTTGGCTTCATATCCTTACAAAATTCAAAACAAATCACAAAATGAAACACTTTTGGGAGAAACTTCTTTGCTGAAATGTGACTTTCTGCAATGGAAATTGCTTTTATAAATAAGGTTATGCTAAAAACAAACACGGAACGAAAAGGGAGAGACAAACGTTGACACGTAAAGAAACTCTGACATTTCGTTTGCACCAGCCCAATATTTTAAAGGTCTATAACATGAACTAAAGTTCTAAAGTTTCGTTAGAGTAATATTTCAAAATTAAACATCCCTAATAAAGTAAATTAAATTTTAAATGTAAAATAAATTCTGTTTTAAAAGAAGTTCAAAAGTTCGTGTTTGTAAGATATTTGTATTTTTTTTAATCATTACTTTCTCATCATTTGTTGTAATAAGGCTTTGATCTGTTTCGTAATCGTAATCATTTTAATATAGAAAAAGAATCGTAATCGAAGAGAGGCAATCATTTCGACAGATCCCTCCCAAAATTTTAAAAATGTATTAATATTCTAAAATGAATATATTAGGCACACGAATCTCTATTTAGGAAGAGATCCTTTTTAATAGACTAGGAAGTAAATTTGTGTTTTATTTTTTTTATTGCTACTTGTGTATGTGAGTTATTTGAAACAGTTGTGTTGTTACTAATGCCACCTGTCTAACAATTTCAGATAGAGGCCCACGAAATTAATCGTGGCAAAGGGCTAGTCGTATGCCTATCGTTAGCGTAGCTTTGAGCTACCATTCAGGTGACAGTACGTTTTGGCTCAGTTCCACCCCAAATTTGAGGGCTAACACCCTAGGGTCCTCCCACCTTTCCTCACTTTCCACCTACCCCACTAGAGGACTTGCAGCTCGACAACTTTTTGGAGAACCCATTGACGCTAAGGGGCACTGTACATTTACAAACATTCGAATGCCTTCTCCGGGATTCGAACCCAGGCCCTATGGCGCAGCAGTCACCATCGCCAACCACTATACTTGAGGGGCGACTGTTTGAAATAGAATATTTACTTACTGTTATCTGTAAATAAAAATGTTTCAGATTTGTCACTCGAAATTTTCAAACTTTGTGAGTTATGTTTTCTATATTATATTGGATTCTATGTTTTCTATATTAAAAATTAGATTATTTTTATATTATATTCTATAATTATATTGAAATACATATCGTTTCATAATATTTTAACTACTTTAGTTTCAATAAAATGGATAATTACGGTCTGTCAATACAATGTTTGTTATTTTTTACCAACAATGAAAAACTACATTTACTTTAAAGGAAAATAGGAAAGTTATACGAGAAAAGTTCAAATTCAGCGATGGATACGCTTGCATAGAAAAGTTTTCCAACCGTATCAACTGTTGTAAGGAATTTCGTTGGTGACATGTTACGTATGAGGCAAATTCGATCTCGGTACGTTCCATTCCGTAAGAACATAACTTACCACTGAACCAAAATGATTACTTCAATCCGGAGGCAGTTACTGGCTTATATAGATACCCCGCAACACACTCCCCTACCAGTGAGTGGGTAGGCAAACGAACGATATCGTTGATATGGCGAGCGTGTGAGTTGCTGTTGTTGTGTCATTAGGTTCTGAAGACTTGTTTGTTGCGTCATTTTAGGTGTGACAGCTTATTGGTTGCATCATTTGGGTGTGGCAGCATGGTGAATGCGTCATTTGCGTGTGATGGCATGTTTGCTTTTGCGGTGTATAGATGGCGCCCAGACTGCTGCGCGAAGGTTGCGTTTTTTTGAAGTTCAGCCAGGGTCACCAATGAAGGAGATTCTATCTGGTGCAGTCACTGGCTTATATAGATACGCCGCCACACATATCTAATGCAATCCCCAATTAAATTCAAATGCAATCAACCTTAAATCTTGGAAGTATATTACTCAGAACATATTTATCCCATTGGACAAATTTAAATGCTACAAATTACTTCGTAAAGTGCACAAAGCCTTTTCCGCTACCATTTTCACCAAAAACTAGTTAATAAATACCAAGATGATTATACAGAGACTAATTTCTATCAACGGGATTAAAATTATAAAAAGATGATTAAAAATCCAGGAAATTATTTTTAAATTATCATTTCAGTACGTGAATATCATTTAAAAACTATACATTAATAAACTTTTGATACTAAAACATTTTAAATAAATGCCAGTGAATAAAGTTTATGACTTGGTTTTGTCTTAGATAAAAAAAATTCAATTTTAGATGAAATTGATCTGTATCGTATTTTGTTTGATGTTCTCACACTAGAGTAAAAATATCAATAAATAATAAGAAAATTCTCTCAATCGAAATGATTCGACATGGCGAAAGCCATCTCGGTCATTAAAAGTAAAAAACCTTATCGCCAAATATAAACATGTTTTTTAGCAATTGCTGTAAGCCGTCCAGAAACTTCATCTGGCAAACTCCCAAACTGTTAAGACAAGGATTCACATATCCTAAAAGTTTCCGTTAGTACTTTAAAAAAGATATTTTTCGTGCCAAATGCAAAAAGAAAAAAAAATTTCCTTTTTCAGTTTTCGAAATGAAATAAAAAAAGAAAAGAAAAAAAAACCCGACCACAACTGCATTTGTTGAAAAGCACATTTGTAAAAAAACTACTAGTAGAAATAGCTATTTGGAATGCTAACTTTTTTTCCGAGCACATCTCAGATTTATTTCAGTAGCAAATGTGTTTTAACGACTGCCTATTTTTTTAAAATAAATTTATTTGCAAAACTTCTCATGCTCCACATTGCATAACACGAGGCTTACAGACGTAAGTGGTATAACAACATTATAAAATTTAAAACAAAATTGAAAAAAAAAACATAAAAGAGACATAAATAGAAAGAAGGAAGTAAACACACAAATATAAAGAAAGAGAAGAATACCTATAAATACCCGTAAAGAATACCTATAAAACTTTAAAAATCTACACAGAAAAAAATTTTCTTGAGGCATTAAGGCTTTCAGTACAATTGACCAACAAAGACAAAGCAGGTGACCAGGAAATACATAACCGTTTCAACTGCTTTTTAAAGTTTTTTCTTTTACAAAAATATTGGATACAATACAACAAGACATGTTCCGCGGTTTCAGCATCCAGACCACAAGAATAAATATCATTACCAATTAAATTAAACCTAGATAAATAACTCTTAAAATTTCCATGTCCTGTTAGAACCTGGGATAACTTAAAATTAGTAACAAATTTCTTCAGAATATTTTACATATTTTCTTTTTTCTTTTGTTCTTTATTTATAGGTTCTTTTACTATGTAAAAAGCTTTATTACTTTATTTAATAGAACAGTTTATAAAATGATAGATTCTTGCATATTTACGCATTACATATGAGTATACGTCGCCACGGAAGGGCATTTATTAGTTAATTTCATGAAAATTAAATAATTTAGTAAAATTGTAATAAATTGTGTGTGTGTGTGTGATTACTTCTCTGTTCTAAATGAAACCTTTCTTACTTTACACTTAAATATGTGTTCTTGGTTTTTTATTTGAAAAACCCATCGTATTTATACTGTACGAATATTTGGTAATAGTGTTTAATTTTATCTTAAAATGGTGTAAATAATCTAAATCTGCAAATTTGATAAGTTAATATTATTTGTAGCATTTATTTTATGAAAACAAACTGTAATATTCACAAGCAACCCCCTTACATTATAATGGCGTTTCAGTGGAACTTGGCAAAATATTAGCGATACTGCCAAGTTGGCATCATTTTTGGCAACAATTTTGAGGACTTTGTAAAGATTTTGCAAAGATTTATGTTTGATGCAGACATCAAATTACTTAAATGTATTATACTTTAACAACTTAACTGCCGATTAAAAGTTACGCTATTCGCTCCCCACTGCCGCCGTTTTTCAAATAAGCAAGTATATGCGGTGTATTGGGGGGGGGGGGAGGGGAGAGAAGAAAAGACACAAATAAGTAAATTTTTCTCTGAAATAAGTAAATCCTTCACAAACACACACTGTAAATGTCATTTTTTTTTGCATTGCAAGGACTTCGGAATAGTTTTACTGATAACAGCAAAAAGAAAAGAATCATTTTTGGTAAGACGTATATATACGTCCGACACTCAACACACTGGTTGAGCGAGACGGATATATACGCCGATGGCAGTTATGGAGTTAAACAACATTTCATAATTATTTATGAATAATTAAGAAAATAATTTAAGAATTTAACTGAATAAATGAAACATATTTTTCAATCGAAATAGCATATTAAATCCTAAACATTGCAAAAAAAATCAATTTAACTTAAAGTTATTAGTAATTAGTATAATTAGAAATTGATTATTAGATTAAAAAATGCTCGCTGCATATAAAATAAGATCAGTTGGCGGATCGGGAAGTAAGAAAAATTCATTAGTGTTGAACATTCACAAATAACAAAATTTCCGAAACATTTTTATACAATTCAATACTTTTGAATTAATTATTTCCAGAAAACCTCAATAATTACACTTCTCGAATTCAGAAATGAAATCCGAGCAAAATTTTAGATTCGATATTCTGAAAATAAACAATTTTTTTTTAATAAAATGATGTATAAAATCCCTGTTTTCTAATTAGAAAATGTAGGATTTTCTTTCGAATTATCTTTATAAGCTTTTAAAACAGACACAATTAATTATATCTGCTTTTATTTATTTATTTTTGTATTTTCATGAAACTAAAGAAAATAGTTTATATTGTCATTCTATTTGAGAAATGATTTTGTTTTTTGTTTTTAATTAAAAACATATTTTATTTAATTTTTAAGCTTCTCGAAATACAAGTTTTAATGAATAACTTTCTAATATTTTTAGTAAGAAGATAAATTAGTGATGTAGCATTCATACATTGACGGAATAAAATATCCCCAAAAATATTTACAATGTCCCCAATGTAAGTATTTTAAGAGTAATGGAATTTGGATAGTGCAATTGTGTCTACTTATTATGTTTAAGGTATCCGACTACGTTCGGAACGTGATTTTGCAAAAGCGTACGAATGAATATTTTTTTTTAATATTTAGTCTCACTTAGATTAGAATACACGAATAAAATTGTTTTAAGAATATTATTACAATAAAAATTTATTTAAATGCAATATTTTGGCAAATAATGAACATAGAATTCTTTATTTTCAAAATAGCCCCTTTTATGAAAAATGCTTCTGTAATAATAATATTTTGCCTATATATAGCTCAGACAGAGCCTGAACTAGTGTTTTTGAAATATATGGAATATAAGTGGATTTATCCATATTTCAATGCATCAAAATGAAAACATTTTAAGAAAACAACACCGATTATTATTTCAATTGGTAGCAACTCTGAAAAAGTGAATTTTTCAATAATCCTAGTTCAGGCTCTTTGGAAATAACTTAGCTATCGTAAGGCCAAATATTATTATTGAGGAAGTATTTTTTCATAAAAGGAGAATGTTTTGAAAATAAATAATTCTAATTTCGTTTCTTGCCGAAATATCGCATTTAAATAATTATTTATTGTAAAAATATTCTTAAAACAATTTTATACGTGTATCCTAATCTAAGTGTGACACTAAATATTAAAAAAAAAATTATTTGTTTGTAGGCTTTTGAAAAATTACGTTTCCGAATAGACGGATAAACTAATTGATTAAATTTTCAAGGTTACAGGTTAATTTAAGCTCCAGAAAATGCATACTCAAGAAACCACCGGAAACTCGATTTTCTTGAGGCGGAACCATTCCTTGTGATCTCTATGCAACCAACAATCATGCGCAGAGGATACATTCCGGCCAAGTCTTACTGCAATACAACGTAAAGAAAATCAACCTTCATGGTGCCATATTACGCGACCTCCTTCAAACATGGTGAGCTATTGACAAGGACGTTTTCGTCTTCTTAAAGACATTCTTGGCTAACATCAACTCAATACGTCAAATTTCACAGACAAACAATGCTCACGAACTTTACAACACGCATTTAAAGCAATCCTGACTTGTGTAAGTTCTGAGTGTTGCTATAGCGCCGCACTTAAGCGTGAAATTTGAATTGATGTCATCGTTCAGATGTATAAACACGCCCCCCAAATTTCGTTTACCTAACCCAAGACTTTCTTGGTGTTGAGATTTTTTTTCTGTCAGTGTATATTAAACCTTTTTTGTGTAGTAGCCATTCATCACAATAATATATGACTATACATACATACATACATACATACATATATATATATATGTAATGACTTCTTCTAACTGTCTTTAACTGTACCCCGTTAAATCATTTCCTAGTTCTTTCGCATCTTAATCTAATTGCTCGCACGCATAATCTTAATCTTAATCTAATTGCTCGCGCGCATAATCTTAATCTTAATCTAATTTCTCGCGCGCATAATCTTAATCTTAATCTAATTGCTTGCGCGCATTTGCAGCCAATCACGACTCCTGTTACAAAAGAGTAGTACGACCTTCACCGCCAGTTTAAAAACTCGGAGCACACGGTTACGCGCGCTTCTTCTCTCTTGTCCCTTGTCATCATGTAGTGTGCTGCAGCTAGTATTTGTGATGTGTTGTCCTTGTCTTGCTTTTATGTGTTCAAGATGTATAATCAACCGATTTAATTAACCTCAAGAATGTTCCTTCAATATCAGTTTAAAGAATCCATTCCAACGAATATCCATTACAACATCTCCATATTATATATATATATATATATATATATATATATATATCATCATTATTATCATTATTTTAAAGTCCTCTTTGTCTCGTCATTAAGTATTCGACTGTATTGAAAACTATTACTGCAAAAATCATTCTTGGTGAATTCCTATTAAAAAACATGTTTTCCAAATTTATAGTTTTTTGGTCTAATAATTGAAAAAAGGAAGGTTTAATCTATAACGGCTTCACACTCCTCTCTCCTCCTTTAAAATTTTTTTTATCATGCCTTACGACAGCGTTTCTCAAACTGTCCCCCCCCTGGTAGGGCGTGATAACTCTACGAGGGGGGCGCAAGCAGATTGAAAAGTTGAAACCCAAAGATTATTTAAGAAAATTACTAATTAACTGAAATAAACAAACAAAATTCATTCTGACATAATAAAAAATAAAATACACATTTACACTGATATAATACCTTTATAAATGTATCAGTACTGCACAGTGTATTTCATAATTAATTTAGCAATACTAAGTTAAGAACAAGTTCAATAATTACCAGTGATCCCCTGATCTTATCATATACAAAATTATTTTCAAAAATTAAGACTGATCTGATAGTTTGTACGATTTATAATTAGTCCCTTGAGTGCCGATTAAAAGTCAACGCAATTCACTCCACAATGCCTCCGTTTTTCAAGGAGGTGTGCGTATGTGATATATTGGAAAGAGGGAAGAGAAAAAAAGTATAAATAAAAGCAAATCGTCTGAAATAACTAAATCCTTCACAAACACTGTCAAACTTTTATTTCATTCCATTAATATTTTATGAATAATATATGGAATAGCTTTATGAATAGCAGTGCACAGAAACGATCGTACTTCGGAAAGACGTATATATAAGTCTTGGGGAAATAACGCTTTGGCTGAGGAAGATGTTTATATACGCCCTTAAGAGGCGTAAGTCGTATTGTAGCTTTAGCATCAAAGTGTAGTATTATTAAATTCAATACATTGTGTTACGGTATGGAAGGGGGTGCGATTAAAATTATGATTGAATATTGGGTCGTAAATATTGGAAGTTTGAGAAGCACTGCTTTACACCCAACAAATGCATTTTTTATCTCCTATTATCCCTTTTTGTTCCACTCGACATTACACCCTTCATAAATGCTTTTAAGAATTTTTCCGAATAAACGTGTTTTGTGACCCCATATTCTATGGTGATTTTGTCAACCCCATGCTGCCTACTATCACCCTCCTGAATTTGTCGGTCGAAATCATCAACACCCTGTTTAGAATACAAAGACCCATCAAACTAATAATCTGGCTGAATTCTGAAATAGCTTTTGATAGAACTGTCAATGAATTACAAATGATAAAATCTCCTTCCGAATAAATTTGATCCTCTGTATGTTTGAGAAGAATAATCTCAACTTTCAATATATAATTATGTAAGTTTACAAAAGAGTGCCAAAATAAATTAATTAGGGACTCTTAATAAACCTGTTAGAAACATTAACCGAGCTATATATCGGGTGTTAATGACAGCAAACAAATTCTCTCTATTAAATTAACTACAAGATGGTACCTAAAATTCGGAATATATATCCACCCCTACGACGGTAAAGGAGACACGTGACACTTATTAAAAGGCAATGTAATTCGTAATCTGGACAACCTTTTAAAAGTTGGTATTAATGTCTTTATCTTTGAAAACAATTTTGTTTGTTATTAAACTTTTTCGTTAACTACGATTCGATAGTTTAATTTTCATCGATAAACATTTCCTTCTGCAAAAATAGAATTAAAAAATAGACCAATATATCATAATATCTCTGACTTTTAACCAATTTTTAAGGAACATTCTTCTTTAATCAAGAATAAGAAGAATAAATAGCTAGAGTAACTAACCCTAATAAAATAGAAGGTTGTTCGTTATTTTTGATCCTATAATCTAATAAATGAAAATTAGCGTTTCCTTTCTTTTTTTTTTTTTGACTAATTAACATAATCGCATTTGCAGTTATTCTTTTAAATCTCTTGTCTCATAATAATAAATCTCGCAACTTTTCTTTGTGAGAAATATTGACTTTACTTAACATAAACATAAAGAAACAAAATCACAATTGATTGAGTGATGAACTTTGTTGTAAGGTGTTAGTGTAAGAATGGAAGGATAAAAAAAAGAAAGAAAAAATATCAAAAAATTTATATAAACCACTATTATTGTAAAACATTGTTAGTAAAATTGATATTAATATAATTTAGATGTATAAATTGAGAGATTTCATTCTTCTTTAATGCTTTTTTTTTATTTCAAAAGGACTTGTAGTATGTAACGATCAAAGTTTGAATAATAAAAATGAAATTCAATAATTGAAAATCGATAAAAATTGTTGGAATATAATTTTTCTAATTTTCGATGAGCAAATAACATTTATTATTTCGAGGTTAACTTTTAAAATAAAAATGATCAATTCTCTCTTCCAATGGTAAATTCAAGAACTATCTATTGAAAAAATTTTCGAATGTTGTTGCCAAAAGAATGGCTTTCTTTCTTCTCCAAGGGCAAAATTTGAAATTTTTTTATGACATCTAGGAAGGGTACTTACATATTATACCATCGGCCAATTTCGCCAAATCGAAAGATGTTGCCAATTCAGAAAACCTCGCCAAATTCTACCATGGTTATTATTATTGTGTTCGAACATATTGGCTGTATATCGCGACATTAGGCAACCTCCTTTGTTTTGACGAAATTGTTCGACGGAATCACATAATTTTTATACATTGACACAATAACTCAAATAAAATAGAATAAATCAAAATTGATGTAAAAAAATTATTAAGATTTTTTTCTTATCTGAAAGGTAAACTGAAATAATGTGAAAATATGATAATATTATTTTTGTATAAGAGATAAATTTAAAGCATAATATATCATCAGCGTAAGTATAGGAATTTAATATAGCGCGATGCTCGTGCTATTGTTAACAACTCCATCACATGATTCCAATTTGTGTTTCTTGTCTAAGATTTTAGTTTTGTTCTCATTAAACTTTACCAATTGTTATACTTGTTCTTAAATTGATTAGAACAAAGTAAAATTTCTTACAAAAAAATGCACTATCTTTTAAAAAATAATTTCAATGGAATGTTTTAATAGAGCCTGACTAATAAGAACATTTTCTAATGAATTTTTAATCTGAAGTTTAAGTAATTTTTTACAGTTTAAAATAAAAATTGTTATCCAGATTGTTGTAAAGGTAGGGAGAAGCAGAGTTATGTTAGCAAACATTCACGTAGAAATTAAGTATTTTACACATAAAACCGGCGTAGAATATATTTTAGGTATTTTAAAGTGAATTTTAAGCTGAAAATGATACAATGATGAATCTAATAATTTTGAAGAAGTGTGGTGTGTTTAAGAGAGGAATTTAAAAGACACTTTTTTTGCGAATACTTATATGTTTTTTTTAAAAATCTAATATATAAAATTCTCTTGTCATAGTGTTTGTAACCAAACTCCTCCGAAACGACTCGACCGATTTTTACGAAATTTTGTGTGTATATTCAGTAGGTCTGAGAATAGGGCGTAAACTATTTTTCATTTCGATTTTGCAATTAGTTAAAAATATATTAATTAAAAACCTTAAAACGCCTAATTGTTTTACTCCTGCGGGTTGTTTACTTGGCAGAACTTCCATTCCGTTTCGGCCGAGCGGTGATCTGACGTTTTCCACCATCTTAAAATTGCCATCCAATTTTTACTGTTGAAATCAGACAAAAAATAATTACAGAATCGGAAAGATCATTTATTTCGCCACAATATGGTATAATTTCTTTTACAAAATAATTATATTTTCTATTTTTTAAGAATTTTTTAAAAAAGGGTTAAAACTGATGCATTTTTATGCAAAGTATTTCTAAATTGTTGCGTATGATTTTGTTTTCGTGTTATTTAAACGATATTCTACACTAAATAATTTCAAGCCTTTCTATTTTAGATCCAGTCATTTAAAAAATAAAATTCCTAAAATCTTTTTTTTAAAGATTTTTCAAAAAATACTCAAAATGTTAACTTAACATTGAATAACTTTGTCATTTATGAAGATAATCGCACAACACTTTATTTCCATGTGTAAAAAATATTATCCGTAACCTGTACGGAGATTGAAAAAATTTCTTAAAAATTACGAATTAAAAAAATTTTTTTGTGATTTTCGTAAAAAACCGTTTTTGCGAGAATAATTTAAACAGTATTTTTGTACATTTTTTTTATTTAAAAGTACTTTATTTTTGCAATTAATTTGTGAAGTTTGAATGCATTAACTTAAAATTATGCCCTAAAAATAAACAAATTAATAAAAAAATACCCGATTTACATTTAACCAAACCTTGGAGTCGAAAAATAGTTTTGCGCCAAAGACTTTGAACTGTTTGACCGTCGACCGCATCTAACTCAAGGGTTACACTAAAAAGTTCTGCCTTAAACAGGGGGAAATCAGTAAATTTGGCGAGTAAAAAAAAAAAATGCGAGTGAAAAAGTTATTTTTGTTTCAATTTTCGTCATTTTTTCTTTAGATAATTTTCAAAATTAAATCATTATAGATGTTAGATTAAGATGACAATATGTATTCAATACATTTCTGAGACTCATTTAAAATATTTATCAGTATCAAAATTTTTGTTGTCTTTAATAAAGCTTATAGTTTACTTTAAAATAATGCCTAATGTATAAATCTTTTTTTTTTGACGTATAATTTCATAATAAAAACCCAAAATTTGCCCACTTCGAATTTTTTTTTTGAATTATTTAGTTAAATAAGCATAACTTCCTTAGAAAAAAATAAAAATTATGTTCAAATAAAAAATTCTTCATTATTAATTACGTGTTATTAATATATCAAAAATCACTAAATTGGCATGCCACAATTAATTGCTAAATGAATATTTTTTAATCAATATTAGTATAAAATAATTAATTAATTTTGTTTTGTATTTTAATGATTTCTTCTAAAATGAATAAATATAGATGAATTTAAATGAATATGATTTTTTAAAAAGTTCAT
>BMAO01037431.1:0-24166 GCA_019973975.1 Trichonephila clavata | reverse complement strand
TATCTTTTTAAGTAAAATAAACTAATACAAATGTTAAAATATGACTTGCTCAAACACATTCAGATAAGAGCAAAGAAGTATGTTCAAAAACTTGTTAGAAGTAAAAACTGGATTAGTATTTTAAATTATTACACATAATTTCAGAATGCGAAAAAAATATTTAAGATAAAATTTTTTTAGATACAACTATATCTACATTTGCTGTATTCAAAATGTGAGTAATCTGCCATATAATTTTTGTATTATATTTAAGAACTATTATAAAATATAAATATATACAACACAAACTAATTATGAAAAACAAAAGGTTAAAATTGAATTTTAAGAAATTGAGAATAGTTTCTTGGAACTAATAATAATATTAATTTTATCCAACTACAATGAGAATGGCCGCAGTAGCCTAGTGGACAAGGTAAGGACTTGTAAGGCATATCATGAGTTCAAGCCTTGTACCACTGAAGACCCACCATGCAGAGGAGACGATGCACATTTTTTATCTCAAGGCTCAAATGTTTTCCCATTGATGTGGTGGGAAGTTACGAGCAAGAAGAGGTGCCAGCTCTGGTGTCATCCTCATCACTTGACCATGGCTCAAAATTACGAGGTCTATCGCCAATAACCCTCATGCAGCTTTATAGAGCGATGTAAACATAACTCTCACTCAACTACAATGAAATATTTGAAAGATATCCTCTTTTTTTTAAAAAAAAATAATTGTATCATTTTGATTAAATAATACATGCTTAGTATAAAGTACATACATTTACATTGATTGTTTCCTAATTTTATTTTATCGCACATTTATTGCATTACGATTTTGTATTAATGTGTGCAACTATAACCAGAAATTTAAAGATATTTCTTTAAATATTAATTAGTAATAAATTATCACTTCATTAAATTTTCTATCATTAATCAAATACATGCAAATGAAAAAAAATTATTAGTATATTTTTTGCTTAAAGCAAATAAAGTACTTTATTAACGGATTCATAATCACTTCATATGACTAACTTAAAAGATAAAATTTTAAATATATGTTTTACATACGTAAAATCCAGCATATAACGCACACCTATTCTTTCAAGTTGCAATTTTTAATATATTCACTGTGTGTATACGTGCACCCCCTTTTTTAAAGCAACCTGAAATGTACATGCACAATGCTCTTATGTTTTGATGTTATTCATTAAAGGTATTATTCCAAGCTTTAGAAAAAAATACTATACTTCTAGAACCATAACCCTTTTAATTCAAAAGGGAATGTTATTTCCTTTAAATAAACAGTCTCAATATATGTAGAAAAGTCTTAATTTTTTTCTAAGCTTATCCCTATTTTTTAATTTTAAAGCTCTCATTTTTATACTTGGCATACAATGCACACCAGTAAATTTTAATCTTATTTTTGTGTAAAAAGTGCACGTTATATGCCAGATTTTATGGTACTTGTAATGCTTAATAGTGTACCGTAAGACAGAGACATACAAATCCCTTCCAGACACTAGAGATTTTTAATTTTTAGCATAAAGATTACACCTTAGCACTTTCTCTCATCGAGTTTTTTTAAAATGTAAACCCCTCCCATAATTCTAGTCTATGTACAGGGATGTTTTAAGACTTCTTGAGGCCCTGAACCCCTACACAAATGTAGGCCCAACCATGGCGTAACGGAAAATTATTGCCCCCCCCCACAAGGTCAGGTTTTGGGCGCCAAGCCGGATCATATATATATACAATAGCGCACACAAAATTTTTTCAAGGGGTGACCATGGTCAAAAATCCCCCAACTCGTATCATACCTCAAGACAACACCATTTGACTTTGTCTATTTTGTTAATAAAAACAGTAAAAATTAATTGAATTAATAATTAGCATTAATTAATAAAATGAATTGTTAACTACAAGTACTTAATTCAATTTTACATTATATATATAACAGGATTATCATTAATCAAAAAATACTCATGGGCTTTGGGGGTGGGGTGTCCCCTGTATATATATTTATAAATTCTTACTAGAAAAGGTCTGCGTTCACCTTGTACTGCTTACATAAACGACAAAAAAAAAATTTTAAAACCGAATTTGAAATTAAAATTTTTTTTTTATTTAGTTTATTCCAAGTACTGAGAATAACAAAAGTAAACTCGGTTTGCTTTCATAGCTTTGAAAATAGGATATGTTTGTAGCGGTACCAACAAAAATCAAGTAGAAAAAGTCTGCGTTCACTGTTTTAGTAGTAAATATAAAAATTATTTAAAAAGGATAATGAGCTATTTAATAGCTGGTTAACCCTGTGTGTTGAAACTTCCTGAAGTCGTTTCGGCATTGAATTAACAAGTCTAGTGGTTTCTTCAGAGCTTATCTTCTCTCATTGTCCTCAAGAACACTTTTCCAGAAAGTGTATAAAAAATATACAAAGGATTGCCAAACCATAACATAATGTACCTTTATACATCACGTAAAATATGTAATATTAAACTTTTAACTGAATTACAAAATCAACCGGAGTCTGAGTAAACAAAGTAAATAATGTATAACATTAGAGAGTATTTATAATATTATTAAAACTGGAAATCTCTAACGATAGATAACCTGGTAACTTGAATAAAAACGAACACCAAGAAAGACACGAACACTAAAATAATTTTAGATTTAAAATTCTTATGAAAGAAAAAATGTATCACTTACTTGATTCTTCATTTCTGAATCCTGGTATGAGCTTGACCTAAGTTCGATTACATTCTAGCGTTAATTCTGCAACTTTTATTATGGAGAGTTCTTTGTATGAAGGCACAAAATGGTTTCATGAAAAATCAAATAAAAAACTGATACATTCCATTATGCTTCATTTGATTGAATACTCATAAATCTATCATCAATGCTCTCGATGTTTTTTTAAGTATCGTATTACTATTTACTTGAAAAAAGCTTAACAGATGTATGTTATTTACGACTTTGCTAAATGAATATGAAACACGGGGGGGGGGGAACTAAAGACGCCAATAATTTTCTCTGCTGCTTCTTAAAGTAAATCATGTCTCCCCCCTCCCTACTGCTAATGTAATGTATTTTTTTTACAGTGTTGAATTTTTGTATCTTCCTAGCATTTTATCCGATTCTCCATCTGACTTGTTTTTTTGTTTGTAATTTAGGTTTAAAAAGAAAATGCACTAAAGAAAAAGCATCTCTCATCGCCTGGATTACAGCAAAAGAAAAAAAAAAAAGTTTTTTGATTGGCTATAGGATTAAAGATATCTAATGAGCGTATAAAAGTTTTGAATGAATGACGTTTGATCGCTGATTGTAAAATCACTAAAAATTCGATTAAAAAAAAGTCAAGCGAATTTTGAGAAATCTACGTTTATGGCATCAGTCAGGCTTTGGGCCCCCTGCAGTGCGAGGATGCACGTTACGCCACTAGGCCCCACCTATGACCTTAAAAGTAAACAGTACATAGCATACATTGTCAAATACTTGTACAAACAATAACCTGAGAAATAAATGTGCATGACACGCACATATCAGTTCAACTCACTGCTGCCTTTTGACTGAATAAGTAATGATAGTGTAAGGGGTAGGGGTAGGCCTAGGCCTGTATGTTGGCAACAGTCATCACAAGCAGCCAGCTAACTTTAGTCCAAATTCCAGTTTTACAGAGAATAGAACCAGAAATAGCATTTGACCTTTGAAATATTTGAATTATGATCTAAGATTGCGGAGAACGAGACGAGGCCCCATTTAGGCCAAGGTCCGTGCCTTACGATGCTCCTGTCTGTGTATGCCACTGCCATAAGAATAACAAAGATATGAATTTCTTTGTTAAAAATAGGACTGTAATTATTTACATGCTTTGTTGTTTGTGATGCTGCACTATCTAAATTGAATAAATCATAAGCTTTTGTGTACACTACTTAAAAATCATTATTATATTTTTATTAGCGCCACAACTGTGCGTACCTCCAAAAATGAAGGAAAAGGTTTGGCTTTATTATATTGCATTTTTACTCACAAATACAGCTGCCATGTTAAAACTCATTCTTGAAATTCTGTATTTGTAGCACCTATCTTGCAATTTCATTCTACATTTAAACTATTTTCAAAATACACTAAAATTTGATATTTTCTTTAAAAATTAAATTCTCTCTAAATCTCTGTAAAGCAAATATGAATAAGAGCAGCTGAAAAATTACCTGGTTGACAAATAGAAAAGTATGGTCAGTTTATCAAACCTTATTTTCTTTTATTAGTGAAGAAAAATTAAACCCTACACAAATATGCTTTGGACATAATCTTCCCTATAGTATGTAGTTATATATGCTTTAATAATAAAAAAGATCGAATATGCCTTGCGACTATGTAGAAAAAGAAGCTATATGTAAACAAACATATAAATTGTTTTCAAATTTATTTGACGAACACTTATGAAAAATAAAGATTAGGCAATGTTTTTTTTATGCACATTTTTAATTTACATAATGTATGTTTATTAGAAACAGAAAATATACCAATTGACAATAAAGCAACAAATATTCCCATAAAAAACTGCATTTAAATAAGAATGAGAATCATTTAAAGGTGGCATTAGAATACCAAACTCAGCTTTAAATTTCCAATGAATGATAACACTACTTTATACCTATTTTTATCTCTAAGTCATATTGAGAATGTTATATAAAAAAACAATTTTGTTTACACATAATTCTACTTTTCAAATGAGAGGCATTTATAACATTCCATGACAATGCAATTCAGCTTTCATTTTATCAATGAATAGGTGATTCCAATTTCATTTACTTCTAATGAGTAGAATTTCAAATGTAGCGATATAAAGGAAAACAAGCTTTCCCTACAGGTACATTTTAAACTTCAGAAACAAAAGTTTAATATTCAAAATTTTACTAGATACATGTATAAGATACATATTTATATATTTCAATTAAATCAAATGTTTTTACTATAAATCTTAACAAGAGAAGGTTAATGCATGACATAACAAAACAAAGGGTAGGCAGTGAAAAGTGATTCATAATGACGTAAGTTCAATCTCGAAAATCCCACAAAGGGGAGAAAAAGCGATATTCTTTGTCAATCTCCTTACTCTTAGAAACATAGCAAAATAATAATACCCATCAGTTGGAAAGTTTCATAAAATATTTTTACCGTAATAGTATAAGAGGAATCGCACAAAAAATTCCAATTATCACATTCTCCCCAATTATTTTCATCTAGAAATCTAATTAATATGGATTGTCCAAAATTTCAAAATGCAGATCAATTGCATAAATAACCAGGAGCATAAAAACTAATTATTTAACCTATTTTTCTTACTAATGGGAAAATAAAATATCTTTTGTATATATTCCTAAAAATAATTATAGTAAAATAAAGAAAGCTATAATCTAAGCAAAGCATAAAAACAAATGAAAGAAGACTTCTCTAGATAAAAAAAAAACATTAAAGAATATTAAAATTTAACTTATCAACATTTAGAAATAAATTAGAAATTCATTGAGAATTATAAACTTGCCGCAGAATATTGTAACATTTTGTGAAATATAAGTAATTATAAATAATATAAAATTGGGAAGATATTTGAAAAGACGATGCTAATGTGTGATGCTAATTTTTTCCAAACGTAATTAGAGAACCTCTTATATATATAAAACATGCTTACAAAATGCACTCATGCTAAACTTTCAAGAGTCCTAGGATTATTTAACAATATTTGTTGAGTGTAATCCTGAAAATGTGTTTTTATATGAAACAAAATTTTGCAAATTAATGAGAAAAGAATTCATTATCTTTTAATTTACACAATTATCAAATCATTGCTTCTAATGTTCCAAAAAATATAAATGTTTAGCTGGATTACATTTAAACAATTTTGAAAGATAAATTATGAATTTAAACTTCAAAGCTAATTCTGTAACACATTGAAGTTTTCTTTCTCACTTAGAATATGAAACAATACTATAGTTTAATAACATATTTTAAATTTAATAAAGTGCACTTTCATCACACAGGGTAGGGCAAATTAAAGTGACCAGAAAACAGAGTTCTGGTTACAAAGAAACATGGCAAGGAAAGGAGAATATTAATGTTAATCCCTTACAGCAGTTGTTGAAAATGACCACCATTCATCTCTAGGAACATTTGGGTTCTGGTCAGCAAGTAGCGGAAGGAAGTTGGACTGCTGGAATCACTGTAATTTCATCAGATATGTTATGCTGTAATTCTTGAAGACTGAGGGTCATTGCAATACACTGTAGACTTGAGGATTCACCACACAAAGTAATCGTACACTGACAGATCAGGTGGGCTGCCAGGGCCGAGATCAGACTGACCCCTGCTAACAACACTGTCAGGAGTGAAGATTTTGTAAAAGTGATACATGGTTCAGCGGGATGTATATGCAGTTGCACCATCCTGTTTGAAGCAACTGTATGTCTTTCCTCCTCAGTTAAAGTTGCAGCAAATGGATTGCCACTGATCAAATCACACAGACATAGCCCACGCTAAGGTATGAGCAGGTTTCGATCATTTGGTGTGTGTGTCACATCCATATCCAATTGTATCCACTCATCCTAGCCACTTTTAATTGCCTCACCCAGTATATACAATTCGAAATATCAAATCAGAAACATTTTAAAATATTCAATCAACTATAATGAAACAATAACTGAAAACACAGAAACGAATCTCAAAGTAAAATTCAATTGATTGAAAAATGATTCTTTTGTGACAATTTTTTATAGATCATACATTAAAACAGCCAGAAGTTCAATTATTGGTGAATATTCACTTATAAGGTTGAAAGTTGGTTTGGAAGCAAGAGAACAGCATTCAATACGAATGCAAATTTTAGGAGGTCATGTGGTTCAAAATAGACAAGCAGTAATGAAATCTTTGAACTAAAGTTGGTGAATACTGCTACTTTCAGATCTAACCAGTTATCTAATGATTGGTGTAATCAATGGACATTTAATAAATTTTGAAATTTATTCTAGTTTTGCAATACAATACAAGTATGGTTGTAAGAGGTTATATTTTATTTTATTATATAATTCATCTGGAATGCCCATTGTTTGTCAAAATGATACTGTTCTCACAAATCCTTCAGAAATATAATATATTCTTTGCATTATTGCCTTGGAACTCAAAATCTTTAATATAACAATAGGAGAAAAATAATGTATGGATATTTTTGCCTTTCCTATGAATCTGTAGTTTTCTCAAAAGTTGTTAAATCTCTAATTGTGTAAATTTTCATTAATTTTATAATTCTCAATAAGTTTTTCTAAAAAGAAAATACTTCTCAAGAAGTCAGAATTAATACAAATTTATTGATAAGTTAAAAGAAGGAATTTTCCAAAATGTTATACTTGAGTTTAATATTAATTATTTCCTTCTACTAAAAGAAAAACAATTTAAAAAAAACTATTAGAATGTATTGTATACTAAATGAAGTATTATGTTTAAGAGGTAAAAAATCTTTGTTTATGAATGTGGCTAGTTAGATAGTGAGATGTTTTCCAAAGATTTTAATTAAATGCAAAACTTTCTTTTAAATATAGTTTATTAATATCACAACAGTTATTAATCACATACACTAAACGCTCATTTCATATAAATGTGTACAACCATAAGCCAGTTCAAAAACAATACATATTAATTACTATTAGTCTTGTAGATATACTTTAAATTGTGATATTTCTCATAAAATTTTTCTTAAAATATAAATCTAATTAAAAAATCAAATTTTTCAAAATTTATGACTATTTAAAAGGTATACAACATATATAAGTAGTATTTGAATAAAATCCTAATATCACAATTGAATAGATCTTCAAAATCATAACTGTTGGGTACATTTTTAAAAATCTTTCATGTACTCAACAATATCTTAACTATTTTTAATTACAGCAGTGATTTTTTTTAACATTTACCCAAAATTGTTAATGTATGTTTTCAGGTTATTCTCCTCAATAGAAATTAAACAGAATTTTAAAAAAAAAACCTTGGAAGTTAAAATATGTGAATACATAAAATTAATATAAATTCTTAATTTGTCGTAAAATACAAAAAATATGAATACAGATTTCTCTGTCATTAAATTATGATTTGATGCAAGCATTATTATTCAAAAATGGTTTAAATGAATATTTTATAGCAATATTTACATATAATTGCATAATTTCCAGGTATTTTATCTGTATAACCAATAGTGATTTTCCCCCCACAATTCTTTCAAATTATTTTTCTTCGATGTCTTTAAAATTGAATATAGTATTTTCAAGGGTTAAGTTTTTAACTTATTACAGTACTTTGTATATGAATCTATCAAAAACCTCCAGAGGTAAATCATTTAAATAGTAGTTCTTGTAATGGAACTTTCCATGCCTTATTAGTACATTTGAATTTAATGATTTCTCCCTGATCAACAATGTGGTCTACGTGTATATGCAATTGATTTATAAGTTAAAACACAATGTTGAATGTTCTTAGAGTTCATCTTTTCATTGACCGAACTGGCTGGGGGAGGGGGCACTGGAGCAAGTAGAGAAGTGTACAAAAATGCTGTTAAGAATGCATGGTTACTAAAAACATTAACTATGTTTCAGCATGAAGGTTCTTTTGTGGAATGTGGTCTACATGTACAGATAGAAGATCTTTTCTTTCTTTGTGATTCTTATATTGACATTTTTATGACTATCAGCATATTTTTCGATATGTAAATATCTATTTCCATGATTAACTGATGAAAACAATGCAAATAATAATAACTGATTTTTTTAAAAAAGAATTTAAATAAATATAAAATTTATGATTTTAATACAGGGGTGAATGAACTATGCACATAAATACACTTTTGGGGAATTTTGACCAATTGTGTAAGAATATGACAAACTGATTGGGTATAAAAAGCTAGGATACAAGAAATAAGTTTCTTCTCACATTAATTTTTATTTTATTCTCTTCTCTCATAATTTTTTTGTAAATACCCCCCCCCCCTATATATTATGGAGCTTTTTTTATTTTTATTTAGAACCTAAGGTTTAATTACTGAGTAATTACTTCCTGTTAGAGATGCTTTTAGGCTGCAGTAAATTATTCAATCCAACAAGCTGTACAGAGATAGTAATTTTTTTTACGTCAGTTTACAAGCTATCTTTATAAAAAACCTGTTTTTACAATAGTTAAGACCTTCATACCTAGGTGATTTACACTGAAGTGCCAGAATAATTAGCGTAGGTGAGCATATGTAATAGTGGTATAATGCAACCAATCAAAGCAACTCAGTGCAGACAACAGCACCTTTACTTAGAAGTACTGTAAACTTTAAATTACAAAGCAATAGCCAAAATATCTATAAATAAATTTTGTTCTGCATATTTATGTACATAAAAATCAATTGATGCATAAATTACAATAATTAATGTTGATTAATGAGGTTTCAAAAAGTTATAGATTGACAAACTTTAGTACAGATAAAATAGTCTTAATCACACTGCCAGAATCTTTCATTTGAAAGGTTACAAACTGGTTAGATGTCCCTCACAGAAAAATCTACCCCAGTGAAGAAAACTCAACTATTTATCCTATTAATACTGGTGTACTTTGTCTGGAAATAATATATAACACCTAAAAGAAAGAAAATAATTTTTTTTATAATAAACTGTTTAACTTTTATGCTTAAAATACAGAATCAAAATATAAAACTAATTCCTATCCTGGTTAAAAATATTCCAAAAGTATTCTTCCCTTTCCATTTCAAGTATACATAAGGGTTAGTAAAGTTATAAAAACTGTTTGATAAAAACTTTCCTAGAATTACTTACATATAATCACAAATGAATTCTAAAAGTTTAATCTAAACTGTGTCTTGAGGTAAAAATCTTCTACAATACATATTTTTTTTAAACTTTTAGTCTTTATTACATTAAAAAATGAATACAATTCATTTCCAGATCATTCACTGATGGTACATATATTTAAATTCACACAGCATAATATCTAATATTTGGTAAATTTATAAAAAACCAAGAGCATTCACTACTTCAGCCAAGAACAACAATCTGCATTTAATCCTTTCTCTTCCATAGTAATTCACTTGTATTTCAACAGTTTGTGTGATAAAATTTTAAAAAAGAAATTTTGATAATTTATATTAAGATTAAGTTAAGTATTTTTTTATTCAAGACCACTTCTTACACAAGTATTGAAATTACGTTTTAATAAAAATTTGGTGCTATTTTTTTAAAAATAACTGCATACATAAATACAAAATACTTTTATGGCTTTAATTTTTCTCCAGCAAGAAATTTTTAAATAATAAAATACAACAAAAGGAGTACATCCTTGAAATATTTTGAGAAAAAAACAGAGTATTTAAAGATGAAATTCTATGCAGAAAAACCTTTTAAACTAATCAAATTAAAAAAATCAATATTACCTTGTATTTACTCAAATCTAAGTCACACTATTTTTTTCAGTGTTAATGCTTATGAAAATCGGGTGTGGCCCAGAATCGAAGGCAAAACATGTGTTTGATGGGGAAAATTGAGTTTCCACCTCTTTTAAAAGGAAAATATTTCATCATCACATTCTGGCCACTTGCATCAATGACTTATCACCTTCAGCAGTTTATCTCCAGTATTGAATCTTAAACATCGCTGTCTGTTTGTATTTAGGAATTTTTTTGATTACACTCTTTTTCTTTTAATCACCTAAACATCCAAGACATTTGTAATAGCATCAAGACGAGTTCTCTATGATGCAAGTATGAAAAGGGAGCAAGTTTTTTTATGCAGAAAAAAAAAACCAGAAACAGAGCAAAAGCTACAGAAAATTTGACATGGATGTAATAAATATACGTCAAATTGCGTAAACAAAATGACAAAATTTTTGCTTGTAAATGTTCAGTAGTCTTTAATAATTCTTTTACATTCTTTCAAAAGAATGTCGCATAAAAAATGCATTGGACAGAATGGAAAACAACACTGTGTAGGAAAATGGCAACGTCTGCACCAATTCTGAAGTTATTTGTGACAATGGGAGCGACAAATGATTTTCGAAACATGATACTGACAGTTACAGTAAATTTCAAAGTTTTTTAATACTGTTAGAAAAATAAATTCACTTCTAATTATTTCTCATTAAAATTTCTTAAGTATTGGATATTGATGAACCTTTTACACAATTTTTTATTGTTTTTCAAAAACGTGTAGAGAATTGGGGTGTGGTTTAGAATCAATGACAGCATTTTTTTTCACAAAAACATTTTGAGAATTAGGGTTGCAGCTTAGATTCGAGTAAGTACAGTAATTTAATAAAACTATAACTTCAGTCATGACAAAACTTCATTACCAGAGTATTACAGAAAATCAGGATATTAAATCTACACTTTTTGACAAATGAAGATGCAAAACCCCCAATTTTCTCATGTTTCAACATTTTTAATAATACTCTACTTTAAATAATATATATAATAAAAAATTAATTTCTTTCATTCAGTATGGTACCTTAACAATTCCTTTTGAAGTATAATTAATATTAGTATTTATTTTAAATCTAACTAAAATTATATTGTTCCTACATAAAAAAAATGGTTTAAAGCTAAAAATGTTATCTAACAGGTAAATGTGAAGTTTATATATTTGTGATATTGCTCCAAAATTTCTAAGGATGTCTCATTGATGTGGAAAAGGAGCCATAAGTATTTTTCCAATTTTTCTTCAGATTTACTTATGGTGATATTTTTCCATCAGTTTTCTGTCGTTTCCAGCTGATATATCAAATTTCCCCAAATCTTTTCAGTTCAAAGGATGCTTAATTAGAGTTTTTAAAATCGGTTAAATACCAGAGCCACATTATTTCAAAACCAAATCTATAATAAATATGAAAGTATTGCTTTGATCAGAACAGTTTATTTTCTATTGTATTGAAACCAACAATTAAATTCCTTCACACAGAAGTGCTGGCTATTTGCCAAGCTTTGGATAAATTCACAGAATTTAATGGGAAAAATGCTCATTTTATCAGACAGTTATTCAGTTTTATCTGCATTAGAAAATCCTTCAATCAAGTCACCTAAAGTAATCTATAGACTGGTCTCTGAAATACACATCCATTCACAACATAATACACAGTTGGTGTTTCTTTGGATTCTGAATCACACTAATTTTTTGTAATGAACAAGCAGAAAAAACCGCAAGTGTAACAGAATTTTATGTAAATATTGATTGGGTAGCCTTAGAAGATACGCATACATATGCTTATCAAAACAGACTAAAGAGAAAATACCAAAACCTTTCTTGCAGTAAATACTTTGAATTTTGGGGGACATACTGTCCATTGATGTATCGAATTGGGCAATAAGCAGAAGAGAGGAGATTATAGGAGTCAGAATCTTTAGCAAAATGATCATAAAGCCCAGTCTTTTAAACAAATTTCATTTACAGGAAAGTGCTGTTTGTTCAGCTTGCAATATAATCAATGATTTGGAACATATTCTATAAACACATGAAAATATACTTGTCACAGGAATAATCTCTGGAACATACTCCAAATAGATCCTTAGAGTATTATCACTTTCAGAGAACTTTTAGAAAAAGCAGTGTTGAATAAATGAAAATTCAGGATTTTTTACAGCACTTGAAATACGTTGGTATTTATTAATTGGAGAATATAACATTTAAAAAACCATCATCATCATAAACATATTGTATGATTGTGATCAGGGGATAATAGCCTTTGTTGCTCCATATCCCTCAGAACCTGTAACTGTAACTTGTTTACATGTTCCATTTTCTTAGTGAAAATTTTTGTTAAGAGATATTCAGAGCAGGAAAAGAACTGAAGAAAAAAAAAAAGGTTTAGATTTGAGCAGATATGTAAAAATTCAATTGACCAGTGGTCTCTAAGTAGGGTATGCAGAATGATATATACCAGAGAGTACATCAAAGGAATAGGTTCAAGACATATTATATGAATGATTTTAAATTTTGTTTTAGGGGTATAGCAGTGGTCTTCAAACTTTTTCAACTCAAGGAACTCCTAGAACTTGAAGGTGCTTTCGAGGAGCCCCTAGAACTAGAGTGTTTTCATGAACCCCATTCCATATATATACTTAGGAGGATATATCTCAAAATAATATTTAAAGTAGAATAACATATTGCAGATACTTTATGTAAAGGCAATTTAAAAAAGTATTGCATTTATGATTAAAATATTTTAATTTTTTGTTATAATTTACTTATTAATAATATAAATTTGTGATCCAAGTGTTACTTACACATGTATCATATTTAGTAACTGAGATATGTGTTTGTGTTTTTTCACACAAATTGTCAGCCAATTGCATTATATATTCCAAGTTTGATTTGATTTTGTAGCCACTCACATTCCCTTACACACAATGTTCTGAATGGCATTAAAATATTTATAGCTGTGTGAGAAATATACAACCTAAAATTTAGGAGCTGTTCTTGCCTAATTAGATTTTAACATCGAATCTGTTGATATGTGGTTCCTCTCCTTCATTATAGTGTTTTTTCTCACAAATGCAAAAAGGTACATCTTCCATTAAAAAACAATTTAGTTTTGGAAGACATTGTGCTAAAAACAATAGAATATTCACAATCTCATAATAAATATATATATAAAGAAAACGTCTTAATATACTTTTATAACATTATAATAAAAGTTTAAAAAATGATGCAAAATAATATTTTATTTTAATAAAATTTACCATTTCAATTAATAGGATGTATTTGTAATCATACAAACTTCATAAAGAATGTGAATCAATTTGCACACATATTTATGTTTCTTTTTGATTTTTTTGTTGTGACTCATGGAATCTTTGAGAATGTCTTGTGGAGCCCCAGAGTTCTGTGGAACACAGTTTGAAGACCACTGGGGTACAGGATAAAAAAATTAGAACACTGTAATAAGTGACAAATCTGCAAAAATACAATTCTAAAGCCTGTTTTTGAATACAATAGATACCTTTTCAAGATGTATTCATTTTCTTCGTCTGATGTTATATACTTTACATATGGATGTCAGATGTCCCACAAAAGTTATTTGTGCCATGCCTCATATAAACATTTAAATATCCTGCAGAAAAAAAAATTAATAGACTTTGATTATATAAAATAGTACAATTATATAAAATAGTACATATAAAGGGATAGGTGCTGTAATGGAAAATTAAGACGGAAATTTCAACTGGTAATTGCTTTCTTAAAGTATCATTTGGCAAATCTGTAACATATTTTCTATAAATCTTTATTATATTTAAATAATATTTAAAAAAATTACAGTAACTTTATAGACTATAATTCAATAAATAAAATATTGGAGATTTGAACTTCATCATGGACTTTCAGGTTTTCCAAATAGATATTTCAAACAATGGAATTGGCTGTTTTTGATAGAAATACAAATGTAAAAGGAAAAAAGGTGAACAGAATAAAATACAGAGTTTAAAAATGTTTTTTCTGAAAAATTTTTGCTCTTTTTCAGATTTGTGATAGTAACATAAAAAGTTATAATATTTAATTAGATAATATAAATAACTGAATGAGGGTTGGATCCTATTTTAGGTTTACCGTTTATTGCTAAATTAGCAAATTAAGTTTTTATCATAGATATTAAACTGAATTTGAAAGTCCAATACAAAAGTTGCCGCATACACACACACACTGCAATCTATCCCTCCCATATTAATATGGGGGTGGGGGAAGTTATGTTACATTAATGTTGCACAATAAATCAAAACAAGGGCTACTGGTGTCAGACCTCATAATTTTGAACCTCAATCATGTGAAAAGGAAAACAACTGAGCTGGCATCCTTTCTCCTAACTATCCCACTAGATCAATGGGAGGGCATTGAGCCTCAACAGATTTAATGTGCATTAACCCTTTCTACATGGCTGGGGAACATAAAGTACAATATATATATATAATCATTAAATGGTAACTTTCCTAGTGACTGCAAAGGAATATCATTAATCCTACTCATAAAATTAAATAGGAAAGAACTACTCTTAATTCTGGACCAAAGACAAGTATACAATAAAATTTTGCAAATAATAAACAATGGGAATAGAGGCATCTGGCTCATTTGAGCTCCTGGTGAAAATGGCAAAAAGTTCTTTATCAACTCACTCTTGGCGAAAGTGAGAAAAAAGAAGATAATAGTGTTTTCTGGCATAGGCACAACACTACTAAATGGAGGTTGGATGAATCATGCACTGCACTTTAAATTAAAATTAAATTTGATCCATAAGGAATTTCCCATTTGTAAAACTGCGAAAGAAACTAGTCCAGCAAAAGTAGAATCTCATAAATTTGGATTGCTGTACAATGATTCAAATGAGCTCCACAAACTGTCAAATTACACACACATAACTATATAATATGCAAGAAAATTAAAAAAATCATAGGATATTTTTGTTAGACTTATGTCAGTTGTTTCATGTTCAGTGTCAGTTGATGAACTCAGTGTTAGCCTCAAATCAACAAAACTTTGGCTATAAATTAAAAAGTTATCATTAATCTCCAATATGAAAGTCCAATAGCAAAATGACTCAACATTCCAATCATTATCACATCAGTTGCTGAAGTTCAAGTTACTATAAATTACCTCCCAAGTTCTTAAATTCATTTACAAGAACTTGTTTATTTGTTCACTGTAACTGTGTACTACAGTAGTAAGTTATGCAAGTTTTTGCTATCTGTTATTTAAGTGATCACATAGCGGCACATATGAGAGGGAGGGTTAGGGGTTCAAAATCCCCCTCCCTCCCATAAGCTAACAGATTTTTAATTTTTACCATAGAGATTACCCATTGATGATTTTGTCTACATGTTTTTGGAATATAACCCCCCGCCCATGAGAGTGGTCTGTGTATGCCAATGGTAATGACAAAAATCTTTTTTTTTTATTGGCAGGAACTAGAGAAGGATTTATGATATGTTTTATATTTATTTCACTCATTGTTGATACTTTTCGGCCAAAAGAAGGTACGGGGACTATAAAAACGTTCTTTAACTCTTAGTATCAATAGGAAATTGTCAGACTCACTAGTGTCCTGTATTTTTCAAATTTTTGGAAAAACTTAATATGGTAATTATAAATAAAAGTTTATTATTAAATGAGGGATAATTAATATTTATTTGAATGCACTTGGTAGACTATATTTACAGGAGAAAAAACGTGTAACCCAAGTATTTTCCTGCAGTAAACAGAGTTGAAGGTTTATCAACAGCCAATGAAAATATGCTTGAGACTAGGTATAAAAATTTTACCACATTAATTTCAATGCATTGTTGACACAACCAAGAAAAATCGAGAGAATTTTACGGATTCACTAGGATTTTAAATTTAAACCTTGAAGGTTAGTTAGGATCATTTCTCCCAAGGCTATAGTCCGTATTTGATCAACAAAAATTTTAGAACTACATAAGGTTGTACGTAGTAAATCAGAAATTAATGGGGAAAAAAAAAGATATGAATACTTTAACTATCATATGACTTTTCCTAGAAGGTCCTTGAAGGTAAAATCCCTGTTTCAAGTACTTTTAGAAAATTTCAAAACTTGCTAAGTCATTTTTAAATTCTGAAATCATCAACATTCATATTGATAATGGTTTAGAATTTTTCAGTATACACAACACATGTTGTGGCAACTAAGTCACTATCAGTTTTTCAAACATCCTTATAAAAAAGTCACATAATGCATACACATATTATAATTTTTTTTTTTTTTGAAATTTAGTTTACTACAAACTTTACATCAAAAATATATAAATACAAAGTAAAATCCAGCTGATACATTTACTAAAGATATCTTAAGTCTCACTTAACATTTTAGCAAAATATTTACAGAAATTTAGTAATAAAATTTGTTAGACGAGTCGATATTTGGGAAGGAAAACTTGATATGCAAATTATTTGTGATGGTTAATGACTCTGTAATATTTGAGAATTGACGGGAGATAGGCAATTGTTAATTGTTACTTCACACTTAAATAGAAAATATCTAACCAAGTTCCGAATATATTAAGCTACTGTAAATATCTCCAGGGTTTTTAAACCCATTAATACGACCTTTTTATTTGTTCATTGTAACAGTATTTGTGTATTAACCTCATTGTCAATGATTTATAACCAGAGATTAATCAACAAAGATTTTACAAGTTATATAATCTAAGATAGCACCCTAAAGACTATTGTTAAACCTTTTCTATAACATACAAAAATTAATTGAAATTCATAAAGTATCATCAATACTATAGGGTTAATAGGTAAGTACTAAAGTAAATGTATTTCAGAAGAAAGTCATTAAAATTTTTTATACTTGTAATTATTTCAACAGGTGAACCAAGTTTTATTTATGGGTGAAAACCATAAAAGTATCTGACATATTTCCTTTATAATTTTTTTATTTAATAAATTAAATATTTATTTTATTCAATTTTTTAATACACAACCACTATTAAAAATCAAAGATGAATGAAAGGCATCACAATCTCCTTCCAAGAGATTAAATTTTACATGTTAGCTTACATTGAGAATTACACTGCAATTTATGAAAAACCTTTACATATTAGTTAAATTCTAATTACATTCAAGATAAAGTAAAATTCTAACCATAATGTTTATATTATGAGTCATTTGTGGATTCTTGGATTTATCTTGAGTTGTTGTCATTAATTTTTATATCATCTACTCAAAATGTAAAGAATTAGAAAAAACAATACCATGTTTGTTTTTCTCAATTTTAAAACGTTTTTGCTTAGAAGGAAACCCTAAATTTTAATTATTCTAAAAGATCAATACATCAAGTATAGCAAAAAGAAATTAAAAAAAAAAAAATAATGCCGAGATTTGTTTAAAATTTTTGTGTTCCCAAGGCACTTCCATCCACCATTGATTTAAAAACAGTTTAAATGATTTAAAAAAAAAAAGATTGTTAGGATTAGGGTCGAATGATTTTTTTAGCCTTCAAAAGCAACATATGAATTCAAAGAGAGTTTAAAGATAGACCCAGAACAATATACAATGAGAAATATTACAAATCTCCATTCACTTAAATCAATAAAAAATAAGAACAATAAATAAACTAAGTTAAAAAGCTTAGTAGAATGAATATATAACATTTCCTTACCTTATATCTAACTCGAAATCTAAAACTTTGATATCAGCAAGAATAATTTTATCGCTTTATACAAAAATGTTTTACATAATATATTGATTTTTTAAATTATGAGAAAAATTAATAATTCACCTTTGCTATTTTTCCCCACTTAATTTTTAGTTTAAATACTACTTATAAATTAAGAAAAACAGTGAGAGAGAGGTTTGGAAGTTCTTATGAAATTTTAGATTAAGTAGTGTTTGTAATCTCAAAAGCATCTTTAGCTATCTTTTTGCTACAATTTTATCCTCAATATTTATACAAACATAATACCTAGTTTGTCAAAAGTCAGTCTTCATCTTAAGCCATCTTTTAACTGTTGTAGAATATGTCTGGTTTCCATTTAAATCTAATATATCCCTTTCAGTATGAAACATTAAAGTAAGCATTGTTTTTGATAATTTTTATTTAGAAGATAAAGATAAGCACAGTTATCCCTTATGGATACAAAAACTAAGCAAGACAAAATTTTATAATAATTTGCAATACAATCTTCATGAATTCACAAATATTTTAAGTATAGTTTGTGAACAATACTTTAGAATAATCTTACGAATATCAACCTTGTCATTTCTAGTTTCCAAATTAGTTAACAGGAAGCAAATTCTTTAAACATGTTTCGATGTGCAATTTTCTTTTTAAGGCTTTCTTTGTGTTATATTAAAGAACAGGAATATTTTTTCAGATAGAAAATTGCTTCAACATTATATCCAGATTTGTCCTCTAGTAAAGAACAATATAATTTATTATATGACCCATTTTTTATACTGCTTTTTCTGGAATAAAATGTGCTCCATATAACATAAAGTTAAAGAAGTTTTTACTTCCCATGTTTAAAGAAAAAAATTGCTTACTTATGCAATGTTTTAAAAAACACACTAATATAAGTTGATGTATGAATTACACACACAATGTTGTTAATTTTCACAATGATTAAGAGATTTATTTGTTTGAAAATATACTTTTTTACATTTGATGAAGACAGCTTTCAGTAAGACAAGAAAGATGCACTTTAGAAGAGATTGGCTACTGGGATAAAAGATGGAATTATGAGAGTATTTCCTGTAAACAATCTTGGTCAAGGAAAAGAAGTATTTAAAAGGCAGCAGAGTTTCGGACCAAACCTAAAGAAATTTTCAATGCCAATTTGATGGGAATGGAAGTAAATAATTAAGAACTGCTTTCACAAGGTGAAACAATTCAGTAAAAATATTGTTCCTGAATGGACAATAAAAAATAATTGTTGCAAATGACCACAGATGACACATTACTACATATTTTGTTCATTAGAAAATTTCTGTTCAAGGTAAAAAATTCAATAGAATAAATGACATGAAAATACACTTCGAATAATGTTCTAAAGTGAATCTCAAGTTCTGGAAAGAAGAAAAAAGGTAATAGAAACAAGATAGACACATAATTCTGTAATTTTTTAAAAAAAGTTAAACAATGTGTACCTGTTATTTTGACATAATATAAAACTATTGGGACAACCTAATATTTTGCGATCAAACAAATCAAATGTAATCTTTGCTAAATACATATACAAAAATATTACCTCTATGACAGGAATTAGGATCTTAGAAGATATTGTTGGCATAGTATGATCTATGTGTTGAAACATGGCTCCAGCAGCTCTCTGTTGAACAATTTTCTTGTATTTCCTTGAACCATTTGTAGTTGCATCACCAATAGAACTAAAATAAAAAAAAAAATTGGCAATTATAGAGGCTGCCGATAGAAGTGAAAACTTAGAACTTTTAGTATTAAAATTTGAAATTTCATAATGTTTGAATAAAAATTATCAACATGAATCTGGTTTTCACATCTATTGACACTCCGAGCAACAACTAAACGCATGTTTATATGGTTTTTTATTATTCAAATTTATTACGGGCTGTACAAGATGATGACAAAATATAAATACAATTCAATTGAAATAACAATTAATATACAATCCTATTATTTATGGATAGTATTTGTGTATTTACTTAAATTTCAATGTACTTGATTTTTAACATTATTTTAATTGTTTGCATCATTGTCATCATTAATTTCAACATTTTACTTAGACTTTTTGCACTTTCAATTATTTCATTTTGTTCAAAAAAGGATACAATAGGCTTATGGTAACTAAAGTAAGAAAGGAAAATGTTTGATTCAAATTTATCTAAGTATCGCATAAAAACCACATCGATCGTCGTTTTATATTTTGTAGTACTGAGTTTTCGATCATTGGACTTATTTAAATTAAGTGTTTCAGTTAAAAATTCAATTAGGGGTAACAAAGTTAATATTGAAGTCTCCACTTAAAATCATCGGTACATTATTAAATTTTTTGCCAAATTTTTTTCGAGTACTTCAGAACTTTCTTTTGTATAAATCATCAAATTTTGAATAAAAATTGTTTTATCTGTCTCATAGATTTTCTAGGCGAAATATAAACGACAACCAATAATATGTATTACCCATTCTCGGAATCGCAACGAGCAATGCACAGTATATACACATTGAACTTTTCCTAAATCCTTCAATTTCACTTATAAGATATACACAGCACTATACGTCAGCTGTATAGCTACAGATATACTGCTATAAGTATGTCGTGACGTGAATGCACAAGATTTCACCCATCCAAAAAGTGTCTAAGGCGAACAGCACACTGCGTGTGCGCCAGTCAGAGGCATGTCCGGTGACGCGAACCAATAAGATTTTCCCCTATCAAAAAGTGCCCAATGCCGCTAAAGAAGTTTTCACTTCATAAATTCATTAAAAATATAACAGAAAACAACAACATCAAGCTTAATGATAATTAATAAATGATTAAATTAAAATTCAAATTAATAAAATCAATGAAAAGCAGTGACTATCTAATCATTACTTAAAAAAGTTACAATATGCACAGATTAATGACAATTATCTAAAATTATAGATTAAATTCCCTATCAGAATACAAATCATAGTTAACTTTGATCCTTATAACAATAAAGAATATTAAAAAAAACTTAAAAATGATTAATTGATAAATGCACTAAAAGTTAAGGGGAAAACTTTAATATTAGAAAATATAAATATATATAATGGACTTGGCTGAAGAAATAAGAAAGACATGTCAAAACTTCTGTACATTCTAGCAAAGTCTGCGACACATCAATTAGAAATGGTTCATACACAAAATCCAAAACCTAATTAGAAAACCACAGTAGAAGTGATACTAAAATACAAATTTTGAAAGACTTGATAAATGTTACACCAATATTTTTAAAAAGCAAAAAACTGATTCCTTACGCTAGCATTTTCATACCTGAGGATCACAGGGAGATTTTACTGGAATCAAATCTGAGTGCAAAGTCAATTTTAATTAAAAAATATCACCAGTAGAGGGCACAGACGATCTAAAACACAATATACAGGACAACAACATTCTCCATTCCTTTATTCATGCAATAGCAATCGTTCAACATGACCTACGGAACAGTGTCCGACACAACTAAGATGACTCATAGCACCCGTTATAGATGAATGTGACATGCCGGTATGAATAGCAGAAATATCATGACAGATAGAATCTTTGAGTTCAGCCATTGTTGATGGGGATGAATGGTACACATGTGATTTCGAATAGCTTGACAGCTAGAAGTTGACCAGACAGAGATCGACTGAATATAGTGGCGATTTTGTAATGTAGTGATATAATCTATATAAGCCAGTAACAATCGCTGCACCATGTGATCATTTTGGTGTAGTGATTAAGTTGCTCAGTTTCGGACCCAAAGGTCCCGGGTTCTGTCCTACCGGATAAGTGCGCCACTTCAGTAACCTCAACCAATCACTCTATCTTCACTAAAGGTATTCAATAGGAATCATTTTACTGGATTGGCATAATGGCAATTCTGCATGAAGCTTATTACAAATAACACACCTCCTTCAATTGATGCGGGCTCGACTTGATTTTATCATGCAAAAGAGTGAGACAATGCCTACCGGTAACCACGCTCATTTTTCAGCCCAATTTGGGACAAAATTCTTCTTCAAAAAAAAAGTTTGATAATGAAACCACATTTAACTGTCAACTTGGCGGGATACAATGACTTTGCCGTACATTCACCAAGATTCAACATCGCCCTATACACCAGGTTTTGTGTATTGTTCTGGGTATGTGTAGTGTGAAGTGAGCATCATGCATTGAGAAAATGTTGAAAAACCACTTAGAGTCACTATCAGATTTTGCCATAGCCCATTCGGCAAATTATGCCCACATAGCTGTCTCTGGATAGTAATTCTTGCAGTGATTGCAATTTGTAGGGATAAAGATACAATATCCCATTGAGGATATGTTGAATAAGTGTGTCAGGGATTTGCAAGCACTGCTACTCCCCGTGGATGATTCCACCATTAACTCATTCATTGGGGCTTCCACTGCAGTAATTCGACCCTCCACCAACAAGGATCACTCACTTCATGGCCGATCCTCCAAAGAGCCAGTTTCATTGAATTGTTTGACAAGCTTCACTATCTCTCAATACACAACATGTGACCATTCTTTATCTTCATTATTTTTGCTGTGCAAAATTGTCCTAACACAACAGTTGTCGACTCTGTTCAAATAGGACAACTTTGCCAACAATAAACAATTGGGTAATAACATTTGAAAGCAAATGTGAAATCCTTGTGTATCACGGTCTATTATTGCACGATTAATTTGCATAAGCTTAATCTCAAGGATATCAATGCTTTCTACAGGTGACATTTTAATCTAAAAATGTTTTTACTGCCCCCCCCCCAAAAAAAATCAGATCACAGAGAAATGCTGGGTCTTGTGTTGTTATATGCAAGGGAGAGAGGGTGGGTTGAGGACACAATGAAATGTACTGAAGTGCAAAAAGTTAATCCTGGAATGATAGACTGATGAAAAACATAATTTATGAACATCATTGCAATAACATTTTTAATAACATTTTATGATTATCATCTAGTCTGAAAAGATTTTGTATTCTTTCAATAGTTTTACATGCAAATGTATATGAATTAATTTAGATAACATTCTAACCTGATTATTTTCCGAACATTCCCGTTTATTGCCAGAAGCACATGAAAGGGAAGACTCTTGAATCATTTCAAATCTCAATTCTTAAGCTAATTTCCTTCTGATCAGGGAGATGCCACATAATCACTTTTCTCCAATTTATGTCATCATCTGTTATTTCCATATCCCTGATGACTGTTCTCAATACATGATTTACACTGATCAATACATTTTTACTCTTAGAATCCATAGTTTTGTAAATGCTAACATTCTATAAATACTAATGTTCTTGAAATATAGAAAAATTACTAAAATCATGGAAAAAATATTATCAGAATAATCTGCAAGCCTATAATAAATGACAATATGATCAAACTAATGTAAAAATCAATTCTGTTTTATTGCTAAAGAAAATAACCTTCAATAATTCAATGGATGGATATATAAGAAAAATTGCCCCAAACACACCCAGGTACTGATGGCAAACTTGAAGAGTTGTTCAGTTGAAATTAACAAGTGGAAACTTTGTTTAAAGAGCTATTTCAAAGCTGCTATTTTACCTATAAGTAATATAAATATTGAAAATTAATTTCTAATGCATTTGATTATTGATTGTATTTAATTCTTACCATTGCTTTAATAATTTATTATATTTTAATTCATTCTATTGCTTTTGATTTTTGATAATATTTAACTCTTCTTATATATGTTGTGTGGTATTATGTGTATAAACATTATGTAAATCTATTATTGTTTTGAAATGTATATCTTAAGACTGGTGACTCATTTTCAAAGAACATCAACACCACAAAAGGGTTGTTGAAAAATACCCCGAAAGCGAATCTACTTGTAGTGTTTGGAGAGTGCGTTTTTTTTCACTTAGGGCAGAGTCAACGCTCAAACAAATAAATTCGGTTTTGGACTGAGAAA